>JAQQSU010008116.1:0-13038 GCA_028627135.1 Pseudochirops cupreus | reverse complement strand
AAACCAGAACTGAAAAGAAAATCTGACACTCAAACACAAGAAGCATGAGAAGGTAAACATGGAAAAGAATTCATAAGGAACTTATTAAAGTTGGACTATTTACATGCCTACATGGAAAAATGATAATTGTAACTTATAAAACTTTTCTCAGTATGAGGATAGGTGAAGGGAATACAAATGTATGTATGTATATATATGTGTGTGTGTGTGTGTGTGTATATGTGTGTGTGTGTGTGTATATGTGTATGTGTATATATATATGTGTGTGTGTGTGTGTATATATATATGTGTGTGTGCGTGTGTGTGTATATATATATATACATACACATATGTCTATATAGGAGGGCATATATATGTGTATGAATACATATCTGAGTATGTGTATATATGTGTACATAGACAGAGGGCACAGGATCAATTGAATAGGAAGGGATGATATTTTAAAAGGTGAAATTGAAAGGTGGGAGAGGAATAGACTGAGAGAAGACAGGGAGAGACAGAATGGGGTTAATCATTTCATACAGAAGAGGCAATGGATGACTGTTACAATGGAGGGGAAGAACAGGAAGGCAAAGGGAATGGGTCAACTTTACTCTCATTGAAGTTGGCTTAGGGAGGGAATGACATACACTCTAAATTGGGTATCTTGCCCTATAGGAGAGTAGGGGGGATGGGGACAAAGGGGGGATGATGGAGGGAAGGGCAGGTTTGGGGGAGGGTTGTTAGAAGCACACACTTTTGTAAAGGGACAGAGACAAAGTAGAGAATAGAACAAGACGGGGGCAGGATAGGAAGGAGGGGAATATAGTCAGTCTTTCACAATATGTCCATTGTGGAGAAGTTCTGGGTAACTACACATTTACAGCCTGTATTGAATTGCTTGTCTTTCCAGTGATGAGGGAGGAAGGGAAAGAATTTGGAATTTAAAGTTCTATAATCAAATGTTAAAAATATATATGTATATATATGTATATCTATATTATCATTACTATCATTATTATTTACATGCAACTGGGAATTAAGATATACAGGCACTGGGGTAAGGAGATCCATCTTGCCCTACCAGAAAATTAGTGGGGTGATGGGGGAGGAAATAGGAGAGAGCAGATTGGGGGAGGGGGTATACAGTGGGATTGCTGTTTTCGGGTGGTGGGTAGGGGAAAGATGGGGAGAAAATTTGTAATTCAAAATCTTGTGGAAATGAGAGATGTAAACTAAAAATAAACAGAAGTTAATTTAAAAAACATATTTCCATATTAGCTATATTGCAAACACACATGCAAAGAAAGTGGGGGAAAGTATGCTTCAGTCTGTACTCAGCATTCATCCATTTTCTCTCTGGAGGCAGAGCGTGTATTTCATCCTGAGTCCTTTGGGGATTGTCTTGGATTATTGATGAGCTGACAATCGCTGTCATTCACAGTTGATCATCATAGATACTGCTGTTGCTGTGTACAGTGCTCTCCTGGTTCTGCTCACTTCACTCTGCATCAGTTCATGTAACTCTTTCCAGGTTTTTCTGAAACCATCCTGCTCGTTATTTCTTACAACACAAGCATATTCCATCATAGTCATGTACCATAGTTTGTTCAGCCATCCCCCAATGGACAGGCATCCCCTCAATCTCCAGTCCTTGGCCACTACAAAAAGAACATTTTCTTCTACATCTTTTTCCCTTTTCCTTGATTCATTTGGGACACAGACCTCATCATGGTATTGCCAGGTTCAAGGGAATGCACGTGACCATTCTCCTTTTCTGTCATATTAGCCAGTCTGATAGGTGTGAGACGGTACTTCAGAGTCGTTTTAAATTTTGCTTCTCTAATCAATAGTGATCAGAGCAATTTTTCAAATGACTATAGATAACTTTGATTTCTTCTGTAAAATGCTTGTTAATATCCTTTGATCATTTATTAATTGGGGAATGGCTCTTATATATCTGGCTCAGTTCCCTAAATATTTCAGAAGTGAGGCCTTTATCAGAGAAGCTTGCCATAAATTTCCCCCCAGTTTCCTGTTTTCCTTCTGATTTTGCCAGGTTGAGCTATTGCTGAAAAGCTCAACAGCAGTAAGTTGGCCCCCAGGGGATTCAGGGGCCCACAGATTAAGACCATGACCTTGTTCTACTTAGGCCTCCTGGGGCTGAACAAAGCAGGGGCAGCTGTGACACAAAGTCAGCATTAAACTGGATATGAAGGAAACCTTCCTACCCTGGTCAACGGGGAAGGCTCTTGGAGGTGGTGGGCTCCCCTCACCCAAACAAAGGCCTGGGCAGCCCTGGCTGAAGGTATTCTAGAAGAAACAACCCCCCTGGCAGGAGTCCTCAGAGCAGGGGAGGGGCTGTAATCTGCATGGACAGCAGGGGCACCTGCACCACCACAATTCAGGAGCTTTAAGGAGAAGGTCATTCCCCAGAATGTCATTTCATGCCCCCTCTGTTCCCAGACAACATTTTCCTTTTTTCTTTTCTGGGTTTGATTTGGTTTGTGTTTGGCATAGACCTGGGGACTCTCACTGTGGACATTCCTTCCATTTGGCGCAATTGCCTCTGTGAACTGATTGGAGTTTGGAATGTTAGCCAGGGCACTGAGAGGCTGAGTGAGGGGCCAGTGGTCACAGAGCTAGTCCCAGATTCAGAGCTGGAAGATGTGCTAGAGGTCACCCGCTCCCACCTCTGCATTTCAGGTGAGGAAACTGAGGCTGGCAGGTGGTCAGTGCTCATGCTCTGCCCAGGCAGCGAGTGCAGAACCAGGGCTCAATGCAAGGCCCCCCAACTCTTCATGCAGCTAGCTAGCTGTCTCTCCACCGCACTACAGATGAGACACACAGCTCCAATCCTACTCTGGCATGCTGTGCTTTACACACAGTAGGTGCTTCATAAATGCTCAGAGTACTTCCAAGCCAATCACCTGGTGAGAATTCACCTTC
The DNA here is from genome assembly GCA_028627135.1 of Pseudochirops cupreus. NCBI lineage: Eukaryota > Metazoa > Chordata > Mammalia > Diprotodontia > Pseudocheiridae > Pseudochirops > Pseudochirops cupreus. Next base: position 10,110 of record JAQQSU010008116.1, on the reverse strand, counting down.
TGTGTGCCAGGCTCTCTGCTAAGCTCCAAAGTCAACAATTCATAACCCAGTTTCTAAAACCCAGATTGTCTCCTGTACAGACAGACTGAGGGCTCCTGCTGTCTTATGGATCCAGCAGCTTCTCTCATCCTAAGGAGGCAACCTGGTATGGTCAGAAAGCCTCCTTATTCTAGAATGAGAGGACCTGAGTTCAAATCTGCTTCCGATAAGACCCTCCTCCTTCCTGTGCCTCATTTTCCTTACTTGTACCATGCTGGGCTTGGCGTCAGGGGCTTCTGAAGTCTCTTCCGGGTCTGACGGGGCCATCCTGTGGTCTATCATCCTTGCTCTCTCCAGGGACTTTTCAGGACTCCATTAAAGTGAAGGGCTCTTAGGGACAGGGTGGTCAGGGAGTCCCACAAACCAATCTCTCCATCGACAGGGCTATTGTGAAAAGTACAGAAGGAGAATCCACATGGGCATCCCCTGAGACGCAGGTGAGCTGAGGACGGGCAGAGAGCATCAGGGAGGGCAGGCAAGCCCACAGGGGTCGGCTTTCCTCTGGTTTCCAGCCAGCTCTTTTTCAGGAATGTCTATTTTGAGATTTCTCTCTGGAGTCTGTGTGGCGAGGGTGGGGAGGGGGAGAGTCATAGTCAAGAGCTTTCAAGGAGACTGTGACTTCCTAGAGGGAAAGCAGGGAGGGACAGGGAGAGACAGTACATTTCAGCAGGAGGATGGCAGGCAGGCAGGCAGCCAGGCGGCTGGACTCCACAGCCCTGTGGCAAAGGATGTCGGCAGCCCAGCAAGCCTGGAAACATCGAGCCAGGCTGCCCAGAAAGCTCTGAGGCCTGGGCCCCAGGCTGCTGCTCTAAGGCCCAGCCCCTCCAAGCCCCACAGATGACTCGGGGACATTTATTTTTCAATGAAATTGTCCTGATTTGGGCCATCTTCGGGAGCAGCCCAGCACCAAGCAAACAGCCGTTATCTGCCCCAAATAAATGCCCATTATGCTGTCTCAGCTGTGGAGACTGGAGAGCTGGCTTTGGCCCTCAGGCAGACGAGATCTTCCAGGCCATTGGGTGCAAACCCCTCATCTTACAGGTAGGAGCCACGACCCTCAAAACACAGCCATGCCCTTCAGAGCACACCTGGGCAGGCCATGGATGAAGGAGGAACTGCTCAAGGCTTCAAAGTGAAAAGGGAGAAACTGAACGGTGCCCAGGACCACAGCAGAGTCCCAGGACTCCCTCCATCCAGCCTCTGTGTGCCTCCACACTGGGACCCACCTCTCCACGGTTCTGTCCTCCAGGACCAAACCACACAAATCCCCCAGCAGCAACCCTCCAGGTCTGAAAAGGCAGCTCTCATTCCCTCCCCCCAAGGCCCCCAAGGTCTCTCCTCTCCATCTACACCCTCCCAGTCGCTTCAGTGGATCCTGGGGCTTAGAGGTATCTGAGGGGCAGGGAGGGCCCTGAGGGTGAGCTTCCTCCAGGCCACTGAGGCAGAAGGCCTGTGCACTCTTGGGCTTGTCAGGTCTGTTAAAGCAAGAGTACATTCCAAGGCCTGGCTTCCTCCAGCCATTGTTCCTCCTAGCAGCAATAATGCCACGGACCGCATCCTGTGAAGAGATTGTGCCTGGAGAGAAAAGTCTTCAGGTTTTGCTTTCGTTTTTCCCTTAATCTTGACCCACTCAGCTTCAGAGTTTGGACAGATCGCATCAGTCAGAGTCTGTCAATCACCTGCCGTGTATCAGTGGGGCCCAGCAGCCGGAATTGTCCCTGGAGGAGCTAATGGGGGAGGTTACAGGCTAAGAGCTGGGGACAAATGGGGGTCTGGAGGGCAAGCTCTGAGAGGGCCTGCAGGAGGGCTCAGGCCCAGAGCCGAGGAGATCCTCAGGCAGAGCGGGTGGGTCGTTAACCCAGGCCTGGAGGAAGCCCCCAAGCCCTGAGGTGGGAATGAGGAAGGGTCCAGGAACATGAGAGCTAGAAGGAAGGGGCGGGGCCTGGAGAGCAAGTATTGGGGGAGAAGCCAGACATTCTGGGGTGGCTGAATCCTTTGGGCTCCCACAGGAGCATTTATGAAGTACCTGCTGTATGCAGGGGGCTGTGCTGGGGCTTACAATGGAAGGCATTTCCAGGGATGGCTTTAGGGGGATGATAACTGACCCCTGGGGAGCTGCAGCCTGCCCCAAATCCCTCCTCCTAGCCCTGTGCCTGACTTCCTGGACTCCAGAAGCACGCCATCTCCACATGGGCTCTTTCTGGAATTTCTCTGAACTCCTGAGGCCTCCTCGCCCTGGAATGGCCTCCCTGCCTTACGGAAGAAAAAGGTCCCTAAGTTGTTCCTACTCTGCTCCTGAGAGCCAATTGCATGGGCGTACCCCCAAAAGACTCAAAGTCAGTAAGATCTCACATGTGCCAAAATGGACAGAATAATGCTCTTTGTGGTAGAAAAAATACTGGAAAAATAGGTTTCAATCGATTAGGGGATTGTTAAATCGTGGTATAAACATGATGGGAACGAGGATAATCAGGAACTCAGAGAATCAGAGAGACGGGACTGATGTGGAGGCGTCAGGGCAATAATGCCAATTATAGACACACAGGAAGCAGCCAGAGTCTCCCGACGGTCTGATGGGAGAGTGTGTTCTCTCATAAAAGGTGGGGAGCTGTGGGTGAGGAATGCGGTGGGCTCTCTGCCTCACAAGGGATGGCCAAGTGGAGAGCAAAGCCGGGGCAGTCATGGTGGCATAGAAAGCAAAAGCAGGATGGAGATTGTTCTCCCTCCAAGGTTTTGGGACAGAGAAGAGGAGAATCTGCAAACCCCAGGTGGCTTCTCTTCAGAAGGTCAGAAGGTGCTGTCAGATGTCAGAGAAGGAGAGAAGAGAACCTGAAGCCAAAGGGTCTTCAAGAGCAGGTCGAGGCTTTGAGAAGAAGTCACACAAAGCTGATGTCACTGGCCCTTTGGACAGGATCCCTGGCCTGGTCAGGCGGGTGACTTTAGTGAAATAGTGGACAAATTCTCTCATGGTGTTCTTGTGGGAATGGTAAGGGGAGGTAAGGACTGGACAATAGTATAACTGGATGGGTCTGGAAAGGATGGGATGGCCAGCTGGAGTGACCAGCCCTTAGTGGTTTGACATCAGCTTGGAAGGGGTCTCCAGCAGAGGGCTCGGCCTCGTATACTGGACGTTTTTATCAGTGACTTAGATGAGGGCACAGTCACTATGAGTATGGCCTGGAGCTGGCTGGAAAGTGGTAGACGGCCTGGTCCCACACAAGGTGTGAGTGGGTGACCCAAATCAGTAGTTACCAATATTGACTAGTAGCCACTGGATGATCAAATCTAGGTGCAGAACAATGCCTACAGGCTAGAATTTGGCCGGAATCTAATAATATGAAATTGCATAAGGGGAAACATAAAATGTTACACTTGGTTCCTGTCACCAAAAGTCATGAGAAATAGTCTGCATTCATGTGGCATGTTTTAAAATTTGCAGATTATTTTACAAATGAAATCCATCCACGACAAGATAGAAAAGGTGAGGTGAGCAGTTCATCTGAAAAAGATTGGTGGGTCTTAGTAGACTGCATGTCCAAGGTGAATTAAAACAGCACATGATCTTTGGTTGCATTGAGAGGCATCGTGTTAAGAAAAAGAGGGAGGAAAGGGCCCTGTGGTGCTGCTCAGGTCAGGCCACATCTGGAGTCTTGCTCCAGGTCCTGGGCACATTTCAGGACTGATAAGCCAGAGACCCTCCGTTTAAGTGGGATGGTGACCTTGGTGATGGGTCTCATGATTGTACAGGTCTATAAGTCAGTTGGATGTCCTGAGGTTGCTTAGTCCAGAGAAGAGAAATCTTGAGGACACAGTAATTATCTTCCAGTGTTCTGGGACCCCAGAACATAATGCCCTTTAACTTGTGAAAATGATAACCGTAAATAACCTCCATTCTAACGCATCCATTCATTTCAGAGAGAGCGCTGCCTTCCCTGCCCAGCCGATGCGTGTGCTGTGGCAGACAAGTGTCCCTTATTCCCCTTGCCTCTGTGAGCCCCTCCTGTCCACACAGCGGGAATGCCTTAGATCTGTTGAATCCCAGAAACATCAATGCAGGTCTCATCTGTATGTTTTAAAAGGCAATGAAGAGCCTTTTCAAAATCCAAAAAACTAATTTATTCCAAGTGAGCCTGTAGTAATTCACTGGGGTCCACGTGTTCAACCTGAAAGCATTTTGGCATTTAGAAAGTTTTTGTCCCCATTGGTACAAAGGGGCTTCAATAGCCTTCCTCTAGGGTGTCAATGGAGAGATAGAGATGGCCTCGTGAGTAGTAGAAACAAAATGGACACTTTTATTTTGCTGATCAAAAAAAGTTTGGACGCTCATGTATCAGCATCATTGTATACACATATGTGCCCATGTGTACACTCAGATGTCAATGTGTAAGGCATGTGTTGCCCTTTTGGGTTATGTCTATGTCCATGTGAGTTTGTCTAAACGTGACTTTGAAGGAGGCGTTCATAGAGATCTCCAGAATCTCACTAAGAGAAACTTTGATTTTGGCCTGAAGGAGAACAAAAGACCAGGACCATGGGGTGCTGCTAAACTCTCCTCAGAGATGGGCTCTCAGGTCAGAATGAGATCTCTCTGCTAAATATGCCTAGTCTAGAGGAAATGAATTGGGGTTCAAGAGATTGTCCCAATCACTGTCCCTGAGTGGGGAAGGAGAGCCCCAAGCTCTACCTGAAGGCAGGCTCCGCTTTAACCCAATGCCAGTCACACTAAGCGCACAACTCATCTCGCATAGGCAGTAAGCTCATTGGTCTGAGTCAACAGCAAAGAGAAATCAGAAAACTCTGTCGATGAGCTCACACTCCATCACACAGAGAGCGGAGGTGTAGATCCAGATGCAGGTCTCAGAGGCTCCAAAAGGACAATGCGGTGGCCCAGAAGTAGACAGAAGAGCCTCTGGGAAACAGCAAGCCTGTGTTTGGCATGACTGCACAATATGGTGGGCATCCTAGTGCCTGCCTTCTCCATGGGCGAGGGAGGGACTGAAAGGGGGGAGAGAATCTGAAACTGAAAATTCTAAAGGTGAATGTTAATGGAATATTCCTGTGCTAATACGAAATGATGAAGTGATTGATTTTAGAAAAACATAGACTTGCATGAAATAATGAAGAGCAAAATTATCAGAACTAAGAGAAAATTGTATACAGTAACAGCGATATTGTTCTAAGCAGTCATTCTGAGTCTTATAAATACTCAAATCAGCCACAAAGCACCTGTGAAGAAAGATACTATCCACCTCCAGAGAGAGAGCTGATAAATGGAAGTGTGTACAGCATGGTTTATGTCAGTGTGTGTGTGTGTGTGTGTGTGTGTGTGTGTGTGTAATATTTCATATTATATGATGGTAAATTATTTAACTTGAAAAGGCTACAAACCAACACTAAAGAAGAGAAAGCATTGGTGCACGATTTTCTCTTTGCAGATGATTGTACACTCAGTGAAACCTCTGAAGCAGAGATGCAACAGAGTATGGATGACTCTGCTGCTTGCACTAATTTTGGCCTAACAATGAGCACCAAGAAAACCCGGGTGCTCCGTCAGCCACCACAGCACCATCCATACGTGGAACCATTGGCTGCAAGAAATGGAGAGGTTTTAAACGCTGTGGATGAGTTCACTTACCTTGGCAGTGTGCTTTCCAGGGATGTACACACTGATAACGAGAGACACGGGCACAGGACTGACTGCCCATCATGTCATGCCCTCATCAAAGAAGGTGCTGTGCTCTATGAGCAAAGCAGAATTGCTGTAGCTCAAAAGAAAGGTGTGATGCACAAACTTAGAGATATCTGAACCCCAAATGTTCACATGGGCTCTTTGTGCCTGACCTGTGGGAGAGCCTTCTGAGCTCGGATTGGTCTGATCAGCCACAGTCAGACCCCAAAACAGTGATGTCACTTTGGTTCTCTTGGAGAATGAAAGACAGCCAACCAATCTTCATGACTGTGGACAAGTCATTGCCATTCCCTCCAGACCTTAGCTTCCTTATGAGGGGCTGGGCCTTCCCTGATCCACCCAGTTGCAGGTGTCTCCCTGCCACCCACCCAAAGAAAATGAACCTTGTGTGTGTGTGTTCTGTATGCGTAGCCTTTGTCTCTTTCTGCAGAATGCAAGCTCTCTGAAGGCAGGAACTCTTCTCTTTTGTCTGGGCATCCCTAGTCACCAGCACCAGGTTTGGAAAGTGGCAGGTACTTGGAAAGTGCTTATTGACTGACCACCAATTAACCAAATGATTCCCAACAGCCCCTCCCATCTTCTCCAACGACCCTGTTGGAGGCTCCAGAAGAAGAGGCCGACACAACAGTGCCATTCTTCATCTCCAACTTAGAGCTCTGGCACATGGAAACTTTCAGCGTCCAAGGAATTAAAAATGGGTATCATTGAAGGTCAATGGAGACAAATTACAGAGCTTGGGAGTTGGAGGGCACCGGGATAGCCATCTCGTCAGATCCCTACCCAAAAGGAATCTCCACCATCGAGTGCCTGACAAGGGACCACTCAGCCTCTGCTAGAAGATCCACCCATTGGAGAAGAGCAGGTGTGAGCAGGATTGCCATGCATAAGAAGGAACTGGAAGAGAAGGTGTCCTCAGAAAAAATGAAAGTTCTACACAGAAATGTGCTATGATGAGAGCAGGAAATGATGCCTGGATGCCCCCCCCCCCCGGTTGAAGGGAATCTTCATGATGTTGTGAGAAAACAAAGAAAGTGTCCAAAATATTGGCCCAATACCCCGTGGTGATTTTATGAGGGGACAGAGGCAGGAGTGGCCCAAGATGGATAAGAATGGACGACCTTTGTCATTATACGGAACAATAAACCCCATGGGTGAGACCCCAGATCCATGTCTGGGTGAGTTTTGTTCACGGCACAGTCCTTTCTGGACACCCTACCCCGCACCTGTACCTAGTGACCCTTTCCTTTTGATACACAAAGGAAAACTTGATGCAGTTTCAAGCTGCCTTCCACAAAATGCAAGGAAACAAGCTGAGATGCCCTTTTTTAGCAGCTGTGGTAGAGTCAGCAGAGCTTTTGTGGAAACCGAATCTTGACCTGTTGTAACCTTCTGGGCATCTCTGTTACACATGACTTCCAAAGACGAACATCCTTGCCAGAGTTTTAGATTCCAGAGGCTGACTGCCTTTGACAAAAGTGAAATGCAGAAGCTGTTTCAACTCTGGTTTTAATTAGCCAAGTGATTACATGGGGATGGGGGGCTGAGGCTGAGGAAGGAATGCTAGTGTTTACAAAAACACTTCAAAGATGTATGCAATCTTCCCCTCTTTCTTTTTGCCCACAGCCAGAAAGGTGGGGGAAGAGTGCAGGAAAGGGCATGGCTTTGGTATGTAACTTCAATCACCATGTCTAGAAGTGAATTACAATAAATACTTGTTGACTGACATGACCCACAGTCCAGAAGCTAAAAGTCAAGAATGACTGCTGAGGTGGAAGATAAGCTAACCATTCCTCATGCCCAAAGAGCATCCCCTTTGCTATTCTGGGAAGCCTTCAAAGCTCCCTTTTCTGTAAGATCACAGATCTGGGGCTAGAATGGATTTCAGAGGTCATGTCTCCCAACCACCATTTTACACTAAGGAAACTGAGTGACTTGTCCAGGGTCACACAGTGTCTGAGATGGAGTCTGAACCTAGGTCCTGATTCCAAAATCAGGGCTTCTCTTCTCAGTTCGAGCTGCCTCCTACGTCTAGTCTTCCCCAGTCTCCCCAGATAGGAGTGCTGTTCCTCCTCTAAATAACCCCAGAACATGTATCTGTTTATCTCCTTGGCTGCTATCTCCATCCGTTCTGCATCACAGTGAGATACGCCCACATCCTATCACTGCTCTTGGAAGGACACCCTTCAAAGCAGAGGGACCTCCCTGTTTGTGTCTTCCCTGTACTCCAATAGATAGCATTCTCAGCGCAGTGAGAACCCCTTCCACTGATGCAGGTCTCGACCCACCTAGGCCAGCCCATCCATTAGGAGGCCCCCGAATTCCACCCAACCCGCTGGAGGCTTTATTCGAGCCGTCTTGAAGATCTGAGCATGATGACCAGTGGCTCTCCCCAGGCAATCAGCCCATTAGAACCACCTGGGCATGGGACTAGGTGCTGCTCTGGGCTGCCGGTACTTCCTCCAGCTGAAAAAATACTTCCTCCCCATGGTGCAGTCCCTTTGGGCCGCTGTATGGCCTTCTGCTTTTCTGTGGCATGAGGGCCCTATCTCCTGGGGTCCCTGGCCATGGCACCCGGAGCTCCCTCCCCCACAATCCCCAGTTTCTCTTCCTAGAGTACACTGGTTCCTGCCGGCCCCCAACCTTTGCTCAGAGTGAGGTCACCCCTAGTTATCTCTGGACGGTCCCTCTTCTTCTCGAGTCACCCTTTGGCGGGTGCTGATCAGGCGCTGGGCAAAATGAATCATGAAAGATCCCCTGGGAAAACCTGCTCCACGGCGTAGAAAGAAGGAAGCCTCAGAGTCATGGTGGAGCTGAAGAAGGAATCCCCCAACTAGCCAGGCTGGGGCGAGGGCCATGCACCCAGGGAGTGTTCTGAAAGCCGGGACTGCGGGGATGCAGACTGCCTGGGCATCCTTGGCTGCTCACAGGAGCAAACAGTGATGATCCCAGCTCTCCAGCCTCTGCCTGCGCTGTCTCACGATTCTCCCAACGACCCTGTGGGGCGGGAGCTATTCTCCCCATTTAACAGGTCAGGAAACTGAGGCTGAGAGAGGCTGTGTGGCTTGACCAGGATTGAATGACTAGTAAATGTCAGGTCTTGTTGCCTCCAGGTCCAACCTTGTAGCCACCCCGTCACCAAACTGACTGGGAGGAGGATGATATTGCAACACTCTAGTCTTAGACCAACCTCAGATGACCACTCTGTGAATGTCTCTCCAGGACTCGTTGTTTCAGTCCCATCCCCCTCTCCATGACCCCATTTGGAGTTTTCTTGGCAAAGAGACTGGTGTGAGTTGCCATTTCCTTCTTCAGCCCATTTCACAGATGAGGAAACTGAGGCAAACAGGGCATAGTGACTTGTCCAGGGTCACCCAGCTAGAAAGTGTCTGAGGCCAGATTTGAATGCAGGAAAATGATGTCTTCCTGACTCCAAGCCCCCATGCTCTATACGTTATGGCCCCACCTGGCTGCCCCTTTAGTCAAAAAGCAAAAACAAAAACAAGCAAAAATCCCTGATGTGCCCAGCCTGAAGCAGAACAGATGGCTTCATTTAGAGTGAACAGGCATGGACTGAGCCCTTACTATACACACCGGGAGCGCTGCTGCGAGCACCCTCGAAAGTCAGCACCAGCTCATTTGCAAAGAGGGGTGAGGAGGGGATCCCCGGGGGTCCCCCAGCAGGGAGGGTGAAGGACACAGGTGGGAGAGGCTTGCAGAGGCAAGTCGGAGCCTGGTGGGGAGGACACTGAGCCCCCATTTCTGAGCAGAGGCATGCCTGGGGCGGAGGCTCTGGTGAGCTGCTGGAGGCCTGTTGGAAGGGCAGACCGAGGCTGTCCTGTTGAGGGGTCCTGAGGGGGCTCCCCTTCCCCCAGCTCCCCAGGCCTCCGTGGGCCCCATCATCCTCATGCCCAGCACAGGCTCTGCCCTACCTGAGCTGTGTCCCAGTGGCTTGTTCCGCACATTTCCCTTGGAAGAGGAGCATCTTCTGGAAGCCGCCTCTGGCTTGGCCAAAGCTTTGCCCAAACTGCTTTGGTCCCTGCCAAAAGCCTCCAAGTTGGCCCTGATGTGGTGCTGAGGTGCCTTTGTAAATATTTGGGGTGACTTTGTAATTTTGTAACATTGTTGTAACTTCAGTCTGTAAAAATCTCACTTCTGTTCAGGTACTTATGTATGTAACTGTAATGCCATGCACCAGCAGATTCCCAAAGGAATGCTACTGTGAACAGCTTTTAGAGTTCAGATTACAAAATAGAGTGAACACTCTGTTTATTCCATTACAAATCAAGACAAACATTCAAAACATTATAATATTCACGACATTACATCTTATCACAGAAAATGGCCACACAGTTTTCACTACAGTGGCCACAATATTCAGAACA
>JAQQSU010008115.1:0-13038 GCA_028627135.1 Pseudochirops cupreus | reverse complement strand
CTACTTTGTGCTTGAGATGATTTTTGACTTGTTGTTCAAGCATTTTTTTGGTTATAAACCCAATTAATTGATTTGTTCACTCTTTTGTTAGGGAAGATGTTTAGAGAAATTTGTTTTTTCCTAAGAGCTACATTAGTTACATGCTACACATTTTGTCATGTGGCTCATTAGTGTTATTTTCTTTGATGAAATTTTCTATCTATAGATGAATTTCTATTCTATACATGAAATGTGTATTTCTATAGTTTGTATCTGAACTTAACAATTCTTTAGAATTACATTCTTTAATCTTGAATTACTTTTAAAATTTTTCATTAAGGGATCTTTATTGAATGTAATTTTTATTGAGTTGGGATAAGTAAGTGATGTTTGGTATTTCTGCTTTTCTACATTTTAGAGAGGGTCTTTATTCCTTCATACATTAGCATTTACAGGTGGAGGGTTTGGAAATTCCTTTCTATTTCTATTCAGCAATCACCAAAGAACTCTCATCTCTAATTTTCCTAAAGTTTTATGCAGATGCTTCTCTCTTGTTTATTCTGTTGTGTCATGCCCTCCTTTGGACTGTCTGACATGATATAAGCCTGTCAAAGGAGGACATGATACCACAAAAATTAAGAATCCTTGCCCTTCAAAGGGTTCATTGGACACTTTGATTAAATCTGCTCAAATAGTCTAAGAGGAGTGGGAAGGTAAGGGGAACTCCTAGATAACATATGGACCTCTTAATCTGGTGTTTTCTGAAATGTATCCACAAATCTGTTGTTTCACCTGTTACTAACTGGTGGTGGGAATTCAAGGCAGGGATGGGAGGAGGAGTAAGCAGTGCCTAGCTGTTTGGGGAGTTTGGGGGAGGAAATTCACATACGAGGCCTTGGAAGTCCCTTAAATCATAGCCTGTGGGTAGTCTTCCACTCAGTCTGGGAAAGGGACTTTATCTGGGAAGGAATTTAACATGAAAATGAGACAAAATGGCAAATGGTTGACCACAACATGGAAATATTTCTTAGAAAAGGATAGCATGAAAAACTTGGAAAATGGATGTTTACATTTGTGACCTTTGTCCTAAAATTAATTTTTAGCTTAACATCTGGTTTACAGAAACTTTCTTCATTGGTTATAAAGGCAATTAGAAATGCATTTCCTGAGATAAAAGGCAAAAATAGAAACTAAGTACAATGAAGACTTAACAAGGAAAAGGCCGACTTCCATATGTCAAACAGCTTGCCTAATAAAATAAGGGCTGAATTGGTTGTGTAATTACATGTTTTTCTTTGGTGTGGATGTGTGTCAGGCATTCGTACACATGTATAGGCTTTATGTGCTTAGCTTTCTTTTTTATTCCATTCTTAAAAAGTAATATATGATGGGAAATTGTAGTTCTCCTTAAAAGAGCATAGGAATTCATGCATTAATCATTTTTGCTCTGGTTTCCAGTTTCTTTTTACTGGTTCTTTCCCTCTTCCTCCAAAAATGCTTAACTCTCTGCTTACCATTTACAAATTTTGATCATACCCTACCGTCAACCAATCATCTCCTATCTCTCCTTTCTTTCCACTGCCAAAGTCCTAGAAAGAAATATCTTCAGACATTTCTTGCTGATGTCAATTCTTTCTGTACTCATTTTTCAACCACCTTGTAATCTGGCTTCATATTCTTCTTTAATGTGAGAGGCAGCAGAACATAGTGGATAGGGAACTAGGATTGGAGGCAGCAGAACTTGGGTTCATATACAGAACAAACCCTAGCTGTGTGACATTGGAGAAATCCCTTAACTTCTGTGCCTCCGTTAACTCATCTGCAAAATGAGGGGTTTATATTAGACCGTCCCTTAGTTTCCTTCCAGCTTTGAAACTGTACTCTGATTATTCAAATATTGTATTAAACTGCTCTTGAGATAACATGATATGGTAGACTGTTGGACAGGGAATCATGAGTTAGCTTCTAATCTCATCATGGACACTACATATCTGTCTATGGGCATGCCGCTTAATTGCTCAGAGTCTTCGTTTCCTGTAAAATGGGGTTAATGATATTTATGTTACCTGCATTATTGGTTTTTATAGAGAAAGATTCTTACAGCCTTTAAAATCCCATATAAGTGCATATTATTACTCTTTTCTCAGTCTTCTTATTCCTTGACATTTCTGCAACCTCGTTTGTCCTTCATTCTTTTTTTTTTTTGAGGCAGAGCAATTGGGGTCAAGTGATTTGCCCAAGGTCACATGGCTAATAAGTGTTAAGTGTATGAGGCTGGATTTGAACTCAGGTCCTCCTGACTCCAGGGCTGGTGCTCTATTCACTGTGTCACCTAGCTGCCACCTGTCCTTCATTATTGAAGAGGAACATGACATCATAAAGGTAAATGCTATTACATGCAAGTGAATTGTAGGGAAGGGAAGGAAAGAGAAGGGGGAAGGGGAGGGGAAAGGGAAGGGAAGGGAAGAGAAGGGGGAAGGGGAGGGATTGGAAGGGAAGGGGAAAGGGAAGGGATTGGAAGGGAAGGGGAAAGGGAAGGAAAAGGAAACAAATGGAAAAGGAAAGAACTGTGTTGCCCAACTGGCCAGTTCCAGTTCTGTCTCCAGTGGGGCAGCTCCTACTCGTACTTACAGAGGTTGTTGTTTGTCCTTCGTTCTTGAAGGGGAACAGGACGTCCCGGAGGTAATGCTATGACATGCAATTGAATTAGATTTAAGTGAGGGAGGGCTATCTGCAACCTTAAGCTCCGTTGAAAGCCTCTTTTTCTTTGGTACTCCCTTATCCTGTGACTTCAGTGATGATAGTTTCTTTGTGTTTATGTCCTACCCCAAATCTCTGTCTTGGTCTCCTTTACTCATTCACCTTTCCCTAGCCCTTAGCTACAGAATCAGTATGGTACAGTGCAAGGAAGTCTGGATTTGGAGTCAAAGGATAAAGAGTTTGAATTGTGAATCCACCACTTACTGTCTATATCAGAGGTTCCCATTTATTTGGCCTACCCTTTCCATTAAAACAAAAATTACTCAGTGCCACCCCCCAAAATCTACTTTTTTTAACCCTTTAATGTATTAAAAAAATTTGCATCATTTCAAAAAAATATATAAAATATTTTTAAAGAAATGAAGCACCTTAAATTTAATAATTTGTTATAAATTTGGTTTTTTTCCTGCATTGAAATTTTGGTGACTCAATATTGCTTCATGTAACTGTATATTATCACATTGTAAACAAGTCATTCTAAGCACATATTCCTGCCTATACATGCTGGACTACATGCTAGCCTGCTCACTTACTTTGTTAAGGTCTGTCAGTAGACTTGACCACTGGTTATTTATAACTTTCATTTTGTGTGTTTATTTGGAAATAATGTAAGCTATGACTTTATTTCTGTTACACAACAGATGAAATCTGTATGAATGACTTTTCAAAATTGTCTTTTTTCTCTTCTTTGCTTATGCTTCCATCATCCCCTTATTTTTAATCATCACCCTCCAATTATAATTACTGCCCCCCCCCACATTGTTTCAGCATACCCCCCCCCCAGTCGGTATCACCCACTTTAGCAGCCTGTGGATCATATGATCTTGGACAAGTTGCTTGAGCTGTCTGATTTTCCATCATCTGTTGGGCAATCCTCAATTTTAATCTTTCAAAGATTATGGTATTCCATGACTTGTAGCCATTTGACATCATCATCATCCTTATCATCCTCCTCCTCCTCATCACAGTAAGTAACATTTATAAGTTTTGTTAGACAATTTACAAATTCATCCCATGTCATCTTCACAACAATCCTGGAAAGTAGGTGTTATTTTTAGCTCCGTTTTACAGGTAAGGTAACTGATGCAGTGACTAGTTAGTAACTTAATTAGTGTCTGAGGCTGGAATGAACTCCAGTCTTCCTGATTCTAGTTCCTGACTTCAGAGCTCTGTCCACTGAACCATCTAGAACAGTGGTTCTCAACTTTCCTAATGCCATGACCCTTTAATACCCGTATGTAGGTGTATCTGCAAGTGGGTGGACCCGCCTGGAGACAGATAGAGGAGCAGTGTCTCAGTTCTTAAGACCATTGGAAATGTGTGTTTTCCAATGGTCTTAGGCAACTCCTGTGACCCCTGTGAAAGGGTTATTTGACCCCCAAAGAGGTCGCGACCCACAGGTTGAGAACCACTGATCTAGAGGCCTCTAAGGGCATTGTTAAAAAGATATCCCTTTAGGGAAAAGTCTGGGTTCAACAAGGTCGTTAAGAGATTGTTAAATATTAGTTACTCAACTCCTCCTTGGTGTTTTCAGTAATAGTTATTCTATACTATAACTAGTTTCTTCTACTGAGTATAAAAGAAAGAAAATTCTAGCCTTAGAGGGCAGGATATATGACATTCCCTCAGTGAAAGTATGTCTAGCTCATCTTGGTAATTCCTGTATTAATGACATTATAAATGCATTATAGATAAGGACTTGGAGCAAAAATTAAAAAAAAAACAACACTGCCCATGTAAAATAATCAGGAAAGAAATTAGAGCCAATGAATATTAGTAAAAAGAAATTCAAAATATATAGCAGGTCATGTACAAATAATCAGGATAAATTAGTCCTTCCTAGGACTAATGAGCAGCAATAATTCAGCAAGTGTGTTTGAATAGGGCATTTATTAAGTACTTGCTATGTGTGAGGCACTATGCTAAGCACTGAAGAGAGAAATAAAAGAAGACGGCCTTTTATTTCAAGGAGATTACATTCTAATAGGGGAAGGACGAATGCAAAGGAGCAGCTGGAATAATACGCCAGTAAGAGCTGCATTGAGTCTTTCCCCAAAACCAAGCTCACCCAAGTGGGCTTAGGTGGAAACCTCCCTTGGAAAAATCATTTTAAAATAACCAATGGCAAGAGCACTAGTGCATTCTTAAAATCAGCCAGTAGAGGGTAGTATGAGAATGGCTAACCCCAAACACCCTTATTAAATGCAACAACTATTAATGAATTTTCTTTGTAAGTGATCGTGGAGAAATAGAATTCACCATCTTGCCATGTGTTACCTCTGGGTGCTGGATTAATTAACCACCAACAATGTTTTATTTTTCACTGCAAAGTGTTTCTTTTGATTTTAAAGTATTCAATAGCTGAGAGCTAAGAACTCTGTCCAATTGACTCAACTTACATCAATGTCATTCAGCCAAGGTCCTGACACAAAGCACTTTGTAGACATAGGCTGTTTTTGCCCCTAAATAAAATGTAGAAATGGTGATTAGAGCAATGGGTTACTGCTTCTGAACAAAACTTTAGAGGCATATCCTGAGAATGAAAAAGTATGAGGTCTAGGCGGTGAGGCTACAGATAGAAAGAATCCTCAAGTTGAGGTTTATATCTGCAAAGTCAAATGTGTAAATTGGGCTTCCCAGTTACCCAAGCTGCCCCACTATTCTGAAGAAAAACTAATCTACCGACTACAATGAAGTTACTGGTTTTTTTAGTACACTTACTGTTGTGGGCTAGAGAAAAATTGGACACAAATGGACTGGCCACAGGCTTGCATCACCCGTTCATGCCTACAATGTGTGCTGTCCAACCACAGGAAGTGGCAAACCAGTTATCTGTCAGAACTAAGAACCTCAAAAAAGAGGCTCTCCCACTTCAGTTCTCAAACTGGGTGAAAGTTAACAAGGCTCTTATTTGTTCAAAATCATTTTACAGGCTAGAAGGAACAGAGATAAATGTATGAGTATTCAAAATGTTCACTCGGCCACATGGCCACACCGGTCTCTGAAGAGCCTGTCTGTCATGAGTCTCTCAAATTGCCTTTTGTTCTTAGTGCTTTTTTTTCGTATAAACTCCTCTTGAGAATTCAATAATTATCTTGCTGAATAAAGAAAAAGCCCACAAAATTAGACATTTCATGCTTAGCAAAGTCTATCCTGTTCACACATGCTCTTTGTTTTTAAAAGGGTTTTGAAACATTCAAATAATGTTTTAAGAAAGCTTATGAGCTAGTCAGCACTCATTTAAAGAAAATTTTTATTGACAACGCATAGCTGGAGATGTATGTGGAAGGGTGTGTTCACATGTTTTAGGGGTAAAATAATCTTTTAGAATATTTCAATTCTTTAGAATGTTTTCATTTAGAAACAAAAACTTAACCTAGCCAGTTTCTGCAGTTGAAATTGTTTTTGCTTTGCTAAAAATTTTTTTTAGGATGATTTACAGAATCCTACAATCGGAAGGAACTTCAGATGACACTAAAACTAACCTGAACCTGAACAAAAATTCTGTCTGCAACAGTGCTAATGAGCGATCATCTAAACTTTGAGGACCTCCGGTGATGGAGAACTTACATTCACTCCCAGGCAGCCCCTTCGATTTTTGGAAAGTTTTAGTTGTTAGGAAGTTTCTCCTTACAGGAAAACTAAATCCCCTTCTTTGTAACTTCTACACGTTGGCCCCAATTCTTCCTTGGGGAATAAGCAGAACAAACCTATTTCTATTTCATTATGACAATATTGATTCCCATTTGGACTACTTGAAGGTGGTTAGAACATGCCATTGAATCTTCTCTCTCCCAAGGTAAAGATCCTGAAGTTTATTAATTTGCCAATATTTATTGAAGTTTTTTTGGATTTATACTCAAAAGCACCATGACTACTTAAAGTTGTTTCTTAATCAATCTAATAAATGGACAATATTTTAACTGGAAAAAGTCAATACTTTATGGATACAAATAGGATTGTTATATTAGGATCAACATGGAAGAAACCAAATTAATAATTTTAATACTTGAACCTATTCCCTGCCTTGTCTTTTCTAGTACTGTCAAGAGGTTCCATTTTTCTTCCATGCTCAAAAACCTGGCATCATCTTTATCCTCTGTCTCTGTCTCTATTTCTGTTTCCATCTCTGTCTCTTTTCATACATTAATGTTGTCATTTCTTCCAATGTGATATCTTTTCCTGTGTATCTTCCTTTATATTCTTACGACCCCTTTTATCTCATGCCAGGGCCTGGGACAACTAAAGCAAAAACAAAACAAAACAGAAAACCAAAACCAATCCCTTCTCTTAAGGAGCTTATATTCTTTAATACACACACATATTTACTTAGACTTGTCCATGTGAGAGTATATATGGAATATGGATGTATACGGAGAGACAGAGAGATATAAAGAAACAGAGACAGAGAGAAAGAGAGAGTTAGAGAGAGAATATAAATGCATGGTATTTATACAGGGAGGGCACTAGGAGTTTGGGGGTAGAGATGAAGAAAAGTAACATGGAAAAAGATGGAGCATGAACTACATTTTGAAAGATTCTATGAGGTAAAGGGAAAGGAGTACACTGATGGCATGAGGTGATAGTGCAAAGGCAGAGAGATGAGAGAGTGCCAAGTGTGAGTGACAGAAAGTCATTTTTGACCAAAAGAGTGTGAAAGAGGCAGAATCTGTGCTGATGTTGGAAAAATGGGTTGGAACCAAGTTGTGAAAAATTTTAAAAGTCAAATAGAGGAGTATTAGTTTATCTTGGAGAGGAACCACTGGAGTTTTTTGAAACTGGGAATGGTTTGGGCAGATCTGCATTTAAAGAAAACCACTTTGGCAAATATGTGGAGGGTGGAATTGGAGTGGGGAGAGACTTGTAACAGTGATAGTAAAGAGGCCATTATCATACTCTAGGAGTAACATTAATCTTCACTAAGGAAGTGGCTTTGTGAATTGGGAGAAGGGATTCAGGGGTGGAGAACCTGTTGCCTCAAGGCTACATGTGGCCCCCTAGGTCCTCAAGTGCAGCTCTTTGACTGAATCCAAACTTCACAGAATAAATCCCATGTGAAGTTTGGACTCAGTCAAAGGGTTGTACTTGAGGATCTAGAGGGCCACGTGTGGCCTCGAAAACACAGGTTCTGCACCCCTGGATGATCGTTAATTACAATTTCCTCTAGTTTCTCTTTTCTTTAATCTCTCCTAAATACAGCTTTCCAGTCCAAGCTCCCGAGCCAGGAATACAGGGTGCCGTAACACATGGTTTCCCACCTATTGCTCCAGTCTTATATCCCATTGCTCTCCTACAGAAATCCTCCATTCGAACCAAGGTGTTTTTCTTATTTTCTAACACCATGGTGACTTTTGCCTTGGGACCTTTTCTCACACCTTTTCCTCAGTTTAGAATACCTCTCTTCCTTCTCTCTACAAAGCCTCTGCCCTTGATAGTGATTTCTATTCTTGAATACCTGGGACTATTTTCTGTATAACACTTAACTCATCGTACAGTGCCACATAAACACATAGATAATTGTATATGCATACACACCTAAGCACATATGCAGACTTACAGATCTCTCCCCAACTAGACTGTAGTTTCCTTGACAGCTTTGTATAATCTATATTTTCACAACCGGACACATCAGGTGTCTAATAAATGGGGAGGCAGTATGTTGTACTAGGTTTGGAGAAAGAAGTCACTTCTACTACTTACTACTTGTGTAACCTTCAGTAAATCACTTAACTTGAGCCTCAGTGTCCTCATGTGTAAAATAAGCAAGTTGGACTCTGAGGTCCTTTTCAGTTCTAGATTTTATAATCTTATGATTACTAGATGACTATTAAAGTTATTTCCAAGTCTAAAAGTGTGAGCTCCTGTATTAGTTCTGACTTCTTTTCACCTCATCTCTGACCATTCCAGAAATGGTTCAAATTACAGTTAAAACTTCAGATTGTCTTCTCCAATCTGGTCCTAGGTGAAAAAGGAGTACGGTGTGCTAAGATATTCAGGAGATAATGGCTTTGAGAACCAGCTTCCAGTGGTCAATTTTTGCATGAATATGGACAAATTATCCACCCCCCACCTCAATTTCTTCCTCAGTAAAATAGGGGAAATATTTTGTTACCCATCTTATGGATTTTTTCAAGAGAGGAGTCTATTGTAACCTCAAAGTGCTCTAAAATGTTAGCTATTAACAGTATTGGAGAGAAAAAAAATAATTTTGACATATGAATATAGTCCCAGAAATAGACAATCATCAAAGTTGCTTATTTTTCAATAACTGTGCAGACATTTTAAATGAACATATCTTCTAAATTATTTGCTTTCTCACATGTCTTTGGCTTGTGGTATAGTTGGAAAGACCCCAGACTGGAAACTGAGGCACCTTTGATTTTAATACTTACTATTCCTCTAACCCATTGTAGAATGCTGAGCAAATCATTTCTGTGGTCCTCAGTTTCTTAATTTATCAAAATGAAGGACTATAGTAGATCTTCAAGGTATTTTTTGGCTTTCAAATTCTGTCATTTTGAGTCTGTTCATGGATTTCTATACAATCTAACTATGATATAAGAAATTTAAAGGTTAATAGGACCACAGATTTAGAGGTACAAGGGAGCTTAGAGATCCTCAAACCCAATTCCTTTCTTTTATGGATGAAAAAGTGGAGGCCCATTTTTCTTTAGTGACTTGCCCTAGGTTATGGGTGGGGAACCTGCAGCCTCAAGGCCACATGTGGACCTCTAATTCAGTCAAAGGGTTTTTAATTAAATGGCTTTATTTTTCCCCATTGTTATCTGCTCAGAATTTGTTTTTGTCCAACACTTTTAAATCATTAAGTATTTATTTATTTATTTATACAATTTTATTTTTGTCTATTTAGAAAAATCTGACCTTTGTTTTGGGGATAGCATCAAAAGCAGCTGAGACTCAATTTCTGCTTGTGATTTTTCTCTTTCAGTTTGACAAAATGCCAACAAAAAATATTTTCTTAGAAGAAAATAAGAGTAAATGCCAACTCTACTGTTCTAGGGTCACACATATCATTGTTTCCTCCTCCCTTTAAGAAGTGATCAGAGTAACAACAGCAAAAATTGCAACCTATTGCCAGAGCCGGTAACATTTTTGTGTGTCTTAGATCCCTTTGGCAGTCTGGTGGTGCCCATGGATTCCTTCTCAGAATTTAAATGCATAAAATAAAATGATAGAGTTACAAAGGAAAGCAATGGTTAGTGAGAATAAAAATGTAACGTGTTTTTCTCTCTTTTCTTTTTTTTTAAATTCAATTTTTTTAAACCATTTTAAGTTCTTGTACCCTTTAAAAGCTATCCTTAGGAGTGCCTTGGACCCCTGGTTAAAAACTCTAGCCCCAGAATATGAGAATTTCTTTCTCTTCTCCCAGTTCTTGGGCATAGCAATTCTTTCTCAGTCATTGAAAGTGTGCCAAGGTGATCTGAAACATTGCCTATTTTGTGACCAATCTCTGAATTCTTTTTTGGACACTAATGTCATTGTATAATATTACTATTTATTGGACTGCCGCATTTCCCCAACTTGATTTAATTGCATAATATAAGTAGAAGTTTATCTAGGAAATTTCCCTAAAGACTCAAAGTAAGTCTTTTCTAAGTATAAACTTAATAGTCTAAGTGGTCCCCTGAGAGGACAAGGTTGTAGTCTGAGCATCCACCAAGTTCATTTAAGCTGCTACCATATGTCAGGTATGGGAGGCAAGGTCAGGGTAGAGTGGAAAATGACTAAGACCCATAGGTATAAGAAAAGGAAAAACTATGAATTAAGAAGCATGATTTTCAACAATTGGATCAGATTTCTTTGGTTTAGCTATCTTCAAAGACTCAACTTACCTTGTTGATGGTACTAGAATATGAAATTACCTAGGAATTAGGGGATTTCTTCAGGAAA
Organism: Pseudochirops cupreus; assembly: GCA_028627135.1. Classification (NCBI taxonomy): domain Eukaryota; kingdom Metazoa; phylum Chordata; class Mammalia; order Diprotodontia; family Pseudocheiridae; genus Pseudochirops; species Pseudochirops cupreus. The sequence continues at coordinate 2,388 of JAQQSU010008115.1, read as the reverse complement.
AAACTATAGTATCATAGGATGACAAGCATAACTGAGATCATTTAATTTAACTATGTGAGTTGTGAACTCTCTTTGTGATATCCCTAATTTCTGATCGTCCACATTCCTCTAGAAGACTTTAATTCTTATGGAACTCACTACCATGTAAAGCAGCTCATTCTGTTTCCAGTAAAGTTTAAATTGTTGGAAAGTTCTTTATCAGACTGAGCCAAAATCTACGTCTGTGTAGCTTCCAGTCATTGGGGCTAGTACTGTCCTCTGGGGCTAAGCAGACAAAGATTTCTATGTCTTCTACATGATAACTTTTTAACATATCGAAGGCAATTATCATGCCCTACCCTCTCCCTTTAGTCTTCTTTTCTCCTCTACTTGTGGAAGAGGGATGTATGGAGTATTCAGGGAGGATCAGCACCTCTGATGCGAGGGTTTTCTGAGCTCTTTTCTGGGCTGCTCGTCCACCTTTGGTATCTACCTTCATCTGACTCTCACCTGGGGTTCCAAGAAGCTGTAGCATGCACAACAGCCAACCCCAGTAAACCATCTAGGTAGATGGGCTAAACCAGATTGAGGATGACCAACAGGCCTTAAATCCATTGGTAAATTAAGGGGATGTATATCCTAAGCATGTGAAGACATCTCCCAGTGAAATGGGTGGATGAGAACAATTTGTTTCAATGTCCATGAAGGTGGCTGAAGCAGGTGTTGTGAAGTGCTTAGAGCTTGGCCAGATAGTGAAGACACCAATGTTATCAGTTGCATCCTGGGCCATCACCAGTTGTCTTGAATTTTGTCCTACCCCTGAACTTCAGTGACTCTGGAAGAGAGAGTGAGGCTAATGACTTTGTGCAACTCTACCTCATTTAAATCCAATTCACACACAAGTCAAGACATCACTCGTGATACTGTTTGTGCTCTTTGAAAATGAAGTTTAAACACTTGGGGAAAAAATTTAAAGCCAAAGAGACAACTGACGTCTTGAAATCCAGGCTCAGGCTTACCAAGGTAAGCATATATTCTTGCTCCTATATGTTCATAGATGGCACTGTTGGTGGGGATAGGAAGGAGGAGAAGCCCTCCTCCCCTTTTCACAAGAAATCCAAGGGAGAACTGGTAAGAGCTCAAAGTTAGCAACTTGAAAAAAAGATGAATGAAGCCTCTATTTTATAAATTACTTGTTGGGTGGCTCTTCTTGGCTTAGTGGCCACTCATCTTGAATGCATCCCCCCAGCTATTTGGACTAAAGGAGCAACTAAGAGCTATGTGTTACTTATCCCCATATCAATCCCCATGGAAAGTGTTCATAATCATGGCCTCTACAGAAACATCCTCATTTCTTGCAAGCAAGTGGAATGGTTTTGAGTCCCCCATGTTTCATCTTCATTTGGGTATACTCCAGTTTGTCAGTGTCCTAACTAAAATATGAGATGTAGAAAAAAATAGAGTATTCTAGATGTTGTCTGACTGATAAAAAAAAAATACAATGGAATTGCCATCTGTTTCACTCTAGAGCAATGGTTCTCAACATTCTTAATGCCATGACCCTTTAATACAGTTCCTCATGTATTCCATAAAATTATTTTTATTGCTACTTCATAACTGTAATTTTGCTATTGTTATGAATTGTAATATAAATATCTGATATGCAGGATGTATTTTCATTGTTACAAATTGAACATAACCCATACGTTGAGAACTGCTGCTCTAGAGGCTATACTTTATTAATTCAGTCTAAGTTATCATTTTACTTTTTTAAAAATTATCACATCACATTGTTTGAATCATACTGAGCATGGAGCCTCCCAAACTTCCCATTTGAAATTCTGTCTGTTTCTCCCATCCCATACTAGGATAGTTAATTTTTAATATCTAAGTTCAGGAATTGAAATTGGTTGACGTTCATCTCCTTAGATGAGATCTATTTTCTAGCCTACTGAGAATTCTTTGGATCTCAATTTTGTTCTCCAATATATTAGCCATCCTTGCTGAGCTTCACTTCATACAGACCTGATAGACATGCTAAATGTCTTTCTATATATCAATAATTTTTAAAAAAATGTTGAAAGAACAGGGTTTAAAAAGGAAAGAATTGTGTCAGGAGCAGAGTGTTATGCCATCCCATTCAGGGATTCTTTCTTGGTTGATATCAATCTATTAATCAAACCTTTGGGTTCAGTTATTTAACCAGTTTTGAATTTGTATAACTGTATTATTATCTAGTCCATATCTCTCCAACACTATCTTCAAGGATATCATGAGAGATTTTGTTAAATGTCTTTCTGTAATCTAGGCATACTATATCTACAGCAATTCCATGATTTGCCATTTTGGTGACGCTGTCCAAGAAAGACTGGCTCTTAATTAACCCATACTGACTCTTTTTTTTTTTTT
>JAQQSU010008114.1:0-13039 GCA_028627135.1 Pseudochirops cupreus | reverse complement strand
TACATAGCAATTATACCAATGAAGGAATGGAAAACAATGGAAAAGTTAATCTAGTCATACCTTTGCAGGATAGGAAGCTGTTGTGCAATTACTCTGAAAAATCCTCCACCAGGGCAAGATTCATGGGTGGGCTGATAAATGTTTAACAACCAGCTTCTCAGAAAAAAACATACCTATCACACTTTGAAGCTGAATCTGCCCTATTAACATTTTCTTCATCACTTTTTAAAGTCTATAAATAAAATAATAAATTGGGTCCTCATTTGTGGCCTTGGGCCAGAAACAAAATTCTTTGTCTTTTTATCTTCTTTCTAAAACTCTCAGAATCTCCTTTGATCCAATAGAGCAAGAAGCTTTGGTTAAGACTTTGCAGGTGATGGCCTTTCTTTGAATGGAAGGAAGGGTGATAAATGAATGGTGGCTAGCTGAGACCCTAGTCAGGGGTATACAGTTCTTCGTGAAGTGCTCTTTGTGTGCTGACCATTAAAGACACATTAGGTTATCTTTGAAATTTTAAAGATCTGTGGGCAAGCCAAACATGGGGCAAGGCATATGTCCTAGTAAGATACTCAGAGCCTTGTACCTGACATGGAACAGGAGGTCAGTATGAACAGAGGAATCTATTTCATATCAATCTAAGGAGGAAAACTAGAATGAATCAAAGTGCCTATGACTTCATTCTCTATCTGAGATCTGTAGTAATTCTCCAAGTTAGAAGGAAGCAGGTAACCATGTAGGTCTGTGACAGAGATGAGTTCAAGGCTCTGCTTGAGATGGTCAGAGGGTGAGTATCATCAAGGACTGATACAAGAAAAGGCACCAGCCTGAAAGATCAGGGCCAGGAGGACTAAAGCTCAGAAGACACTGAAGGACATAAAAATGTTGGGGACACCAAAGGTTCAAGCAAGAAGAAGAAGAAAGGGATACTTAGTGGGGAGAGTTCCCAAGGTAAGTGGGAAACTACTGAGAGAGGACAGAAAGAAGGCAGAGCATGTCAATGCTTATTTTGCTGTGATTTTCTTATCTGAAGAAGAATCTTCTAGAATGGGAATGCTGGGGATTTCTGGGAGCCAAGATGGCAGAATAAGGAGTAAATCACTGTAACTCTTCCATATTCACTTCCAAATAACAATAATAGCATCCCAGAACAAGTCCTGCAACTGAGGAGCCAGCAGAAACAGGGAGACTTGGAGGATCAACATGAAAGGTATGTCTCACTCTGATAAAAAGGGGCAGCTCATTCGAGGACAAAAAGAGTCTCAGAAAGCTCCTCCTCCGCAAACCAGCAGGAGATCCTGAGCCAAATATTGTGGAGCAGGCAAATTCCAGCATCAGGACCCTCATGTACTTCAGCATAGTCAGGAGGACCAGCAGAATTCAGCTTGGAGAGCCCACCACATGCTATAAGCAAACCGTATGTTGTTTATAAGAAGGATACTTGAAGCAAAGAGACTAACACAGAATAAAGGTAAGGGGCTGAAGCAGAATCTATTATGGTTCAGCTGATGTAAAAAAAAAAAAGCAGAGGGAGAAATCCCGATCTCCGACAGATTAAAGCAAAAATAAATCTAATTAAAAGAGATAAGGAAGGAAATTACATCTTGGTAAAAGTTACCATAGGCAACGAAGCACTATCAATACTACACATACGCACCAAGTGGTATAGCATTCAAATTCTTAAAAGAGAACTTAAGTGAGTTGCAGGAAGAAATAGAGAACAAAACTATACTAGTTGGAGACCTCAACTGTTTCCTCTCAAAACTGGATAAATCCAACACAAAATAAATAAGAAAGAAACTAAGGAGTTTAATAGAATATTAGGAAAGATTGATATGACAGACCTTTGGAGAAAACTGAATGTGAATAGAAAGAAACATACCTTTTTCTCAGCAGCACATGGAACCTACAAAAAATTTGGCCATGTAGTAGGGCATAAAAACTTCAAAATGAAATGTAAAAAGACAGAAATAGTAAATGAAGTCTTTTCAGATCATAACACAATAAAATTATATTCAACAATTGGCAGTGAAAATATAAATTAAACATTAATTAGAAATTATATAATCAAATCCTAAAGAATAAGTATGTTAAAGAACAAGTCATAGAAAGAGTCAATAATTTCATTACAGAGATTGACAACACTGAGATTATATACCAAAATTTTGGGATATGGCCAAAGAAGTACTTAAGGGAAAATTTATTTTCCTAAATTCTTACATCAACAAAATGGAAAAAAAGCATAAATCAATTAATATGGTGTGAACTAAAAAAAAAAAGAAAGAAAGAAAAAAAGTTAAAAATTCCCAACTGAAAGCCCAGTTGCAAATCCTTAAAAAATCAAAAGTGAAATTAATATAATTGAAAGTTCCCACTAATCAATAAATCTAGGAATGTGTTTTATGGGGGAAAAAAAACATGACATATATAGATAAGCTAGTTAGTTTGATTAAAAAAAGAAGAAAATTAAATATCTTGTATCAAAAATGCAAAGGGTGAACCAACCACAAATGAAGAAGAAATTAAAGTAATCATTAGGTAATATTTTGCCCTATTATATGATAATAAATCTAATAATCTAAGCAAAATGTATGAGTGTCTATAAAAATATAAAGTACTAAGGCTAATGGATCAAGAAATAGAAAGCCTAAATAACCCCATCTTAGAAAAAGAAATTGAACAAGCCATTAATGAACTTCCTAGGAAAAAAATCCCCAGGGTCAGAGGGATTCATGAGTGAATTCTACTAAACATTTAAAGAACAATTAATTCCAATGCTGTATAAACTATGAAGAATAAAAGGTAAAGTAAGAGTCCTGCCAAACTCTTTTTGTGACACAAATATGGTGTTGATACTTAAACCAGGTATCAACATAGAAAGAAAATTATAGACCAATTTCACAAATGAATATTGATGTGAAAACTTTGAACAAAACACTAGCAAAGTGATTACAGCAAAATAGCACAAGGATTATACATTATGACCAGTTGCAATTTATACCAGGAATGCAGTGGCTATTTAATATTAGGAAAACTATCAATATAATTGACCATATCAATAAGAAAACCAACGGAAATCACGATTATCTCAATAGATGGTGAAAAAACTTTTGACAAAATACAGCCCTCATTCTTATTAAAAACAGTAGAGAGCATAAGAACAAAGGGACCAGTCCTTAAAATGATAATCAGTATCTATTTACCACCAGGAATCATTAGGTGTAATTGGAATAAGTTAGAAGCCGCCCCAATAAGACCACAGGTGAAGCAAGGATGCCCATTATCACTACTACTAGTATTCAATACAGTATTAGAAGTGTTAGGTACAGCAATAAGAGAAGAATAAGAAATTGAAGGAATTAGAATAGGCAGTGCAGAAACAAAACTATCACTCTTTACAGATGATATTATGGTATAATTAGAGAACCCTAGAGCTTCAACTAAAAAAAAATACTTGAAACAATTAACAATTTTACCAAAGTTGCAGGATATAAGATAAACCCACATAAATTATCAACGATTGTTTATATGACCAATAAGCCCAGCAAGATGTTTCACAGAAAGTGCCAGTGTACATCAGGAGAGGACAGTTATCAACAGCAACTCATTCCCTAATGGGATCACACATGTAATTTTTAAGAATGACATAGCACATACTTGGCATGATCAGAGGAGGGTTTTATGGTAGGAGAAGCTTTATATGGTATTAAAAGATATGGATTCAAATCCTACTCTGCACCTTGCTGCTTGAACATATTTATGTAAATCACTGAATCGCTCAGGTTCCAGGTTTTTGCATTTGAAAAATGAGGTGAGTAATGCTTGTCCCAGTCACCTCACAGAATTCTCATGAGAATTAAAGAAAACAGTGTTATGTAAAGAGCTTGGTAAACCAGAAAGTGCTAAAGAGAGCCATAGGATCATAGCTCTAGATCTGGATGGGAACTTGGAAGTCTCTGAGGCCACTGACTTCATTTGACAGGTGGTAAACTGAAATCCTTGTTAGGGCAAGTGACTTGTCCAACATCACATAGGGAGTCATCAGCAGATCTTGCATTTGAAGTCAGATACTCTGACTGCAAGTCTAGGTCCCTTCCCAGGTTATCAAGCCACCCCATTATGTGCACTTCTGGCCTCATAGGAAACCTGTGATGATCAAAGGAGTCAAACATGCACCCAAATTGCACTTTACATTACAAAATTCTTTAAGTTTGGCTGTGTATGAGTTTAAAAGCTCTATGAAGGTCTGATAATGACACAGTTCTTCTCATTATTACCTCCTAACTGAAGCTCAGCATAGAAATTAGAATGAAGTAGAATTCCATCTTGTCCAGAATACTCTGCAAGGCTTGGAGGTTTGATACACCCAGTGCAATTTTACCCACAAATGGAAACACCTGGAAGACTTTATCACCCAAATGGTATTCTTCTGCCTCCCTACTATGATGTACTAAAAACTGTTCATGAGTATGTGTCTCCCTGATAGAAATGATAATAATTATCCATAGACTGACTCAAAGTGAACTCTCTCCAAAACTCTCATCACTCTTTCTTGTCCTTGCACCATGCATCTTTCATCTGTGTGAAACCAGGTAGCAGGAATTAAATAATCCGGATTAGGTAAATAGATAAGTTTTTTTTTTAATGTAAATGTGATACAGGAACTATATGAATACAATTACAAAACACTTTTCACACAAAGTCAGATATTAATAATTGTAAAAATGTCTGTTGCCAATGAGTAGGCTGAGCTAATATAATAAAAATGATAATTCTAGCTAAACTAATTATTGACATACTAAACAAACTAACAAAAAGTTAATTTTAGAGCAAGAAAAATAATAACAAGAGCAGTCAGTAGAAGATGGTGGCATAGGAGTAGCAAGGTACGGCAGCTCCCACCAGCCACCAGCTCTAAAATGCACACAAATATACTTCCCACTGAAGGCAGCTCAGCTAGGAGGGACCATCTCAGTGCTGGGAGCCGAAACCAGCCCAGCCTGAAATGGTGACTTGGCCCTGGGGGCAGCCTGATGAGCCCAGCCAAGCCACAGCTGCAGCTTCAGGAGAGCATATCTGTGGCAGCTGTGGCAGTTTCCAGAATTATCAAGCCGTAAGAAAAAAAGGAGTAAGTGAAAGGTCAGTGGAACTCGGCTAAAATTGGGGGAGAAAAGCAGGTCTGGCCAAACTGCCTCCAAGGAAAGGAAGTGGCAGAAGTGGAGGCCCTGAAGCCACCTCCACATAGCTTCTTCAGAGCTCCTGGCCTGCAGACTGCAGGGGGACCAAGCAATCCTTCAGATGTGAAGTGCTCTCATGTTGAGCAGCCTGGATCTGGATTGTGGTCTTGGGTGGTGTTCCTAGGGTGTGTTTTCAGTGAGCCAAAGTTGGTGGGGGCTGCAGCAGCCTCCTAAAAGCACTGGCAGCTGGGAAAACCCCAGCAATTTGGGACAGAGCTTTCCCCTCTGGAAGCAGAGCTCCAGAGAGATAAAAAATCATTGACTGGACAACCATGAGCAGACAAAGGAAGCAAAGTAAGAACAGCAACCAAACTCTAGATTCCTTCTTTGAGGAAAAGAAGGATCAAAGCAGGGAACAGGAGGAAGACAACACAGTCAGAACTCCCACACCAAAAGCTTCCAAGAAACATGAAGATTGACTAAAAGCTAGAGATCAGCTCAAGAAGGATTTTGAAAACCAAATGAGAGAAGTGGAGGAAAAATTGGGAAAAGAAATAAGAATGATGCAAGAAAACCATGAAAAGAGAGTCAACAACCTGACTGAAGAAATTAACACCTTAAAAAATAGATTAACTCAAATGCCACAAGAGGCCCAAAAAGCCAATGAGGAGAGGAATGTCTTAAAAAGTCGACTTTGCCAGATGGAAAAAGAATCTCAAAAGCTTTCTGAAGAGAATAATTCCTTCAGAATTAGAGTGGAGCAAATAACTTTATGAGAAATCAAGATACTATCAAACAGATCCAAACAAATGAAAAAATAGAAGGCATTGTGAAATATTTCCTTGAAAAAACTACTGACCTTGAAAACAGATCCAGGAGAGATAATTTAAAAATTATTGGACTACCTGAAAGCCATGATCAAAAAAAGAACTTAGAAAGCATTGACCAAGAAATTCTCAAGGAAAATTGCTCTGATATTTTAGAACCAGAGGCCAAAATGGAACTTGAAAGAATTCACCAATCACCTGTTGAAAAAGATCCCCAAAAGAAAACTCCTTAGAAATATTATAGCCAGGTTTCGGAGTCCCCAGATCAAGGAGAAAATATTACAAGCTGCCAAGAAGAAACAATTTGAATATTGTGGAAACACAATTAGGATAACCCAGGATCTAGCAGCTTCTACATTAAGGGATTGAAGGGCCTGGAATATGATATTCTGGAGATCAAGGGACCTAGGATTAAAACCAAGAATCACCTACCCACCAAAACTGATTATAGTGTTCCAGGGGAAAATATGGTCTTTCAGTGAGGTGGAGGACTTTCAAACATTCTTACTGAAAAAACCAGGACTGAAAAGAAAGCTTGACACTCCAACACAAGAAGCATGAGAAGGTAAACATGGAAAAGAAAGCATAAGGAACTTATCAAAGTTGAACTATTTACATGCCAACCTGGAAAAGTGACAATTGTAACTTACGAAACTTTTCTCAGCATGAGGATAGGTTAAGGGAATACAAATGTATATGTACATGTACATAAACACATATCTATATAGGAGGGTTTACATATGCATACAAACACACATCTGAGTATGTGTATATATGAATACATAGAGGGCACAATATCAATTGAATAGGAAGGGACAATACTCTGAAAGGTGCAATCCTGAGGTGGGAGAGGATTAGAATGAGAGGAGACAGGGAGAGACAGAATGGGGTTAATCATCTTATAGAAGAGGCAAAGGATAATTGTTACAGTGGAGGGGAAGAACAGGAAGGCAAAAGGGAAAGAGTCAACCTTACTCTCATTGAACTTGGCTTAGGGAAGGAATGACATAAACACTAAACTGGGTATCTTACCACACAGGAGCGTAGTGGGGATGGAGATGAGAGATGGGATGATGGAGGGTAGGGCAAGGTAGGGGGAGGGTTGATAGAAGTACACCTGTCTGTAAAGGGACAGGGATAGGGACAGGGTAGAGAATAGAACAAGGGGAGGGTGGGATAGGAAGGAGACGCATATAATCAGTATCTCACAATATGCCCACTGTAGAGAGGTTCTGCATAATTATCCATGTACAGCCTATATCTAATTGCTTGTCATTCCAGTGGGGGTGGGTGATGAGAGAGGAAGAGAAAGAACCTGTAATTTAAAGTTCTATAATCAAATGTTTAAAATATATTATTATTGTTATTATTATTATTATTATTATTATTATTAACTACATACAACTGGTACTTAAGATGCACAGGCACTGTGGTAGGGAAATCCATCCTGCACTACCAGAAAGTCAGAGGGGTGATGGGAGAGGACACAGGAGAGAAAAGATTGCGGGAAGGGTTATACAATGGGATGGCTGTTTTGAGGTGGTGGGGAGGGGAAAGTTGGGGAGAAAATTTGTAACTCAAAATCTTGTGGAAAGGAATGATGTAAACTAAAATAAATAAAAGTCTAAAAAAAAATAAATAATAACAAAATTCATCTGGAAGAACAAAAGGTCCAGAATATCAAGGGAATTAATGAAAAGAAATGCAAGGGAAGAAGGCCTAGCTCTACTTGATCTTAAACTGTTATTATACAGCAGCAATCACTGTAACTACTTGGTACTGGCTAAGAAATAGAGAAGTGGATCAGTGGAATAGGTTACATACACAAGACACAGTAGTCAATGACTACAGTAATCTACCGTTTGATAAGTCCAAAAACTCTAACTTAAAGTTTCACAAAAACTGCTGGGACAGCTGGAAAAAAGTATGGCAGTAACTAGGCATAGACCAACATCTTACACTGTATATAAACTGGAAGTCCAAATGAGAACATAATTCAGATATAAAGGTTGATACTAAAAGCAAATGAAGAGAGCAAGGAATACTTTACACGTAAGATTTGTGGAGGACAGAAGAATTATGACAAAATAAGAGATATTGAACATTATGAAATATAAAATAGATAATTTTGATTACATTAAACTGAACAATTTTTGAACAAAGCCAATGCACACAAGATTAGAAGAACAGTAGAAAGGTGGGAAACAATTTTTATAACCAGTGTCTCTGGTAAAGCCTTCATTTCTAAAATATATAGAGAGCTGACCAAAATTTATAGGCATACAAGTTATTTCCCAGTTGATACATTGTCAAAGGATATGAATAGTCAGTTTTCAGAGGAAGAATTTAAAGCTATCTAATCACATGAAAAATGCTCTAAATAAGTATTGATTAGAGAAATGGAGATCAAAACAACTCCAAGGTACTACATTGCACCTATCAGATTGACTAGCATGACAAAACCGAAAAATGATCAACGTTGGAGAAGATGTGGGAAAAATGGAGCACTACTGCATTGTTGGTGGAAATGTGAACTGATCCAACCTTTCTGGAAAGTGGTTTGGAACTGTCCCCAAATGGTTATAAAACTGTGCATATCCTTTGACCCAGCAATACCACTCCTAAGTCTATAACCCAAAGAGATCATAAAAAAAGGAAAATGACCCACATTTCATGTGGTGGCTAAGAACTAGAAACTGACTACATGCCCATCAATTGGGAAATGACTGAACAAGTTATGATACATGAATATAATGGAATACTCTTGTTCCATAAGAAATTATGAGCAGCCAGGCTTCAGAAAAACCTGGAAAGGTTTACATGAACTGATGCTGTGTGAAGTGAGCAGAACCAGGAGAATATTGTCCACAGAAACAGGAAGATTGCGTGAAGTTTAACTTTAATAGACTTAGCTCTTCTTAGCAATGCAAGGATCTAAGACAACTCCAAAAGACTCATGGTGGAAAATGCTATACTTATCCAGCAAAAGAATGATGGAGTCTGAATGCAAATTGAAGCACACTATTTGCTCTTATTATTTTTTTCTTATTTCTCATGATCCCTCCCTAATTCTTCTTCACAACATGACAAATTTGAAAATGTATTTAATTAGAATATATATGCATACTTTATATCAGATTACATGCCATCTTGGGGAGGGGGGTGAGGGAGAAAGAGAATATTTATAACTCAAAATCTTAGGAAAGTGAATGATGATAATTAGAAATAAATGTATAAAAATACTAGAAATTGAAAAAAAAAAAAGAATATAAACCTGCTCAGAAGTTCATGCATAAGTTTTAAAGTGTTCATGATTGTCACCAGGCTCCACATCTCCAAAAAGCAAAGAAAGTTCACCTCAGTTTGACTGAGTCCATAGTTCAGGCAGGATCCCAGCTTTGCCAGACACTCATTGAGTTTATGGCTTTGTGTAAATATCTTCATATCTCTGTGCTTAAATTACCTAATGTTTAAACTGAGAGGGGAAGATTTGACTGTGGAGTGGGATGAGTACAGGATCACAAGAGTTCACTGAGAACTAGTCTAAATAGTGTAACACTCTCAGTAACCAGGGAAGGAAACTGAAATCTAGGGATAGGAAGTGACTTGACCAAGGTCAGAATGTTAGCAGGTGGTAGAGCCAGGATGTTTTTTCTGCTGTTATTGTTTAGTGACTGAGCCACCAATTGGCCCAGTTTTCGAATCTGTAAAATGGGGATAATAAGATCATCTACTTACTCATATTCTTGTGAGGATTAAATGTGACAATATGTATATACCTTTTAGCACAGTACCTAGGACATAGGAAGTGTCATGTAAATATTATTATTATTATTACATGTACCAAGGATTCTGTGATTGTATCAGTGAAAGAGCTCCCTCTAACAATAGAAAAAGCAAGTCACTCATTCTTTTGCAGGACAGGCAGCTCTCCTGTAAGTACTCGTAAAAATCCTCCAAAGGGCAGGATGCAGGGGTGGGCTGGTAAATGTTCAATAGCTGTCTTCCCAAGAGGAAAATGTCACTGTCACACTTTAAAGTTGATTCTCCACTATCAATATTTTCTTCATAACTTTTTAAAATCTAGAAATGAACAATAAATCAAGTCCTTATTTTTGCTATTTGTCACAAGTCCCAGGTGTAAATGGTCATACTTAGAATTTAACAACCAGCTCTCTTGAGATGGACTGAGCTGGTTCTAGCACACCTTTGGACAAGTACCTTATTTCCTTATCTTTTTATATTCTTTTTGTAGCTCTGAGAATCCCCTTTGTTCCAAGAGGGAAAGAACCTTTGGTGGAATACAACCTATAGAGAAACTTTGAAGGTGATGGACTTTCTGTGAATGGGAGAGAGGGTAATAAGTGAATGTGACTAGCTGAGACCCTACCCAGGTGTGTACATTTCTCAATGAGATGCTCTCAGTATGATGACTATTGATGGTACATTACATTATTTTTGAAACTTTAAAGATCTGTGAGCAAGTAAAAAAAAAAGAAAGGCATACATTCTGATGTGATGCTCAAAGCTTTGCACCTGACATTAAAGCAGAGGTCAGTATGAAACAGAGAAATCAATCCAAGGGAAAAGACCAGAAAAAAACAAAATGCCCTTGGCTACAGTCTCAACACGAAATATGTGGCTATTCTCCAAGCTAGAATGAGACAGGTTTGTGGAGAGATGGATTCATGCTCTACATGAGGTGTCATTGGTAGATGAAGACATATACAAAGGATGATTGGAGGGTGAGTATCATCAAGGACTGATAGAAGAAAAGGTGTCAACCTAACAGACCAGGTTTAGAAAGACTAAAGCACAGAAGATATTGAAGGATGTAAAAATGTTGTGGACACCAAAGGTTTAGGGAAGAAGAAGAAGAAGAAGAAGATGAAGAAGAAGAAGAAGAAGAAGAAGAAGAAGAAGAAGAAGAAGAAGAAGAAGAAGAAGAAGAAGAAGAAGAAGAAGAAGGAGAAGAAGAAGGAGAAGAAGACAAAGGAGGAGGAGGAGGAGGAGGAAAAGGAAGATAGATAGATAGATAGATAGATAGATAGATAGATAGATAGATAGAGTGATTGATTGTGGGGAGGTCTCCTTGGGTAAGTGGTCCACTACTTAAACATGACAGAAAGAAGGCAAGTTTTGTCAATGTCTATTTCATTACCAACTTCTCTCTCAAGAAGAATGTTCTTGAAGGTAGAGAAAGAATGAGCGTATTTATGAATTCAATTAAGTCCAGTTCAGCTTAGTTAATGGAAAACTTATCCTGTTTACTCACAAGGACTATCTATTTATTGCTTTGGCATTCCCACCCCTTGTTATCTACCAATGATTATAAAAGAACAGGGACTGACCTGGTACCTCTGAGAGCTGTAGAAACATCTGTCAGGGCAATGGATCCTTGGGGACTCAGCATGACTGCCCTCCTGGCTTGTGTTCTTTTCCTGATCTTGTCTCTATGGATCCAAGGACTCAAAAAGGGAAAGCTTCCACCAGGTCCCACTCCTCTTCCTTTTATTGGCAACATCCTGCAATTGGATTTGAAGAACATGGCTGCATCACTCTCAAAGGTAAAGGGGCTGGATTTGGGTTTTATATCTTAGCTACTTGTATTGTGGGGAGAGACACAAAGGTTTCAGATGAATATTTGAATCAGGACTCATTGTTATTTAGAGTCCTAGGCTATGGATGGTGTGAGTCAATGTCTCTATGCATAATTTCTCCATTAGCAATGAAGTCAGGTATGCATTGGTCATTTTGTCAAAACTATGGTAGCAGAAGAAATTCAAAAACAGGACCAGATATTTGCTTTTTGTATCACATCATACTGTGTTCTGGGGATACAAAGGCAAAAAATAAAAATCATTTGATTAATGAGAGTTTTTAGTACCCATAGTACCAGGCACTGTTCCAATTTGGGAAAGAAACATGGTGAATGAAACAATCTCTCATGGAAAGGAAATAGTTCCTATCCTCTAGGACAGTGGTTCTCAACCTTCCTAATGCCACAAACCTTTAATACTTGTATGTGAGCGTATCTGCATGTGGGTGGACCCACTTGGACATGGATAGAGAAGTGGTGTCTCAGTTCCTAAGACCATTGGAAATATGTATTTTCTGATGGTCTTAGGCAAACCCTAAAGGGGTTGTGACCCACAGTTGAGATCTGTTGCTCTGGAGCTTATGTTCTACTACAGGGATACAAAAATTCATAGATTAACTTAAAGGTAATTTGAGGACAGAGAAAGCACTAGTACGTGGGGGACCCCAAGAAAAGTGTCAAGTAGAAGAGAACCAATGAGCTGGACCTTGACGGAAGTAAGAGACTCCGATTGGAAGAGAGAGTGGGAATGAATTCCTGGCATGGGAGGCAGTTTGGGCAACGGCAAGAAGCTAGGAGATAATAGAGCTAGCAGGGGAGTTTGGCAAGAATGTAAAGCTTGGGATAAGGGGTAATAAAGAATAAATCTGGAAAATTAGTTTGGAGCCAGCTGAGGAGGCATTGAGGTACCAAGTTAGAGAGGCTGTAGAGAGCCCCTGCAGACATTGGAATCATGGAATGATGTGGTCAGAACAGTGCCACAGGAATGTCCAGTTGTTAGTTGTGCAAAGTCTTCATTGCAAAAGAGACATACTAGAAGCATGGTATTGAACTTGGAGGCCATTGAAGGAATGGATAACAATATCATTCCTTAAGTACTATGTGCTCAGTATTATGGAGATTATACAGAGTATGAAATTTCAGCTGCATGTCAATTGGAAAGGCCTTGTGATCCCTAGGGCAAATGAACAAAACTGATGGTAATGCAGCACATCCAATGCTAATTCCAGTAATAAAAATTATATCTTTTTTGATACTGAACCATTTCATAATGCCCAGGACTTTGGTGGTGGGACTTTTCTAGTCTTCAGTAATTGTGCCTTCAGTACATACAGAAACAGTTACTACGAGTTTCCTTCCAGGTCTGATGATAGGGTAGGCTGTGATGGAAGTAGGAACAGTAGTCTGCAGTGTGGGCTGCCGCTCCCTGGGATCTTGGG
>JAQQSU010008113.1:0-13039 GCA_028627135.1 Pseudochirops cupreus | reverse complement strand
TATATATATGTATGTATGCATGTATGTATGTATGTGTGTGTGTGTGTGTGTATTAACAGTTAACATTTAGACATCACTTAACTATGTGCCAGGCATAGGTGCTTTATAATCATTATCTCATTTGATCCTCATAACAACCCTGGGAGGTAGGTGTTATTATTATCCCCATTTTACAGATGAGGAAAGTAAAGCAAACAGAGGTTAAGTGACTTCCCTAGGGTCACAAAGCTAGTAAGTGTTTGAATCTGAATTTGAATTCAGGTCTTCCTAATTCTAGGCCTGGTACTCTATCCACTGAGTCACCTACCTGCCCCATATGTATATAATGACTTGATTATTTTTATATTGTCTCCTCTATTAGACTGGAAGCTCTTTGAAATCAGGGACTGCTTTTGCCTTTCTTTGTAGCCCCAGCACTTAGCACACTGCCTGGCCCCTAGTAAATGCTGAACAAATGCTTGTTGACCAATTGACTAATGCCTTTGACACATATTAGCTGTATGGATCTGGACAAGTCACTGATTTGCCTCAGGTGACGCCTTAGATTGCAAGTCAGAAGACTTTTTCAGTTCTATCTTGGTAGAAGGAGTTTTCTCACCAGACATTTTCTACACCAGAGGTAGTCCCCAACTTCAGAGGGTCTCTGAGTTCAAAACTATTGTCATAATAATACTAAGGTGTTTTAATTGCTAACAAGTTAAATATGAATGCATGTGACTCAGAGAAACAAAATTTATTTGAGATCCCCAATCATTTTAAGAACATAAAGGGGTCCTGAGACTTTTGAAAATCTATGTTCCACACCACTGAATTTTTGTTTCTATTTCTTCTCTCTCCATCTGCCAACCCCTCCCCCACAAAAGAACCCATGGAAAGGCTAGGTTAGGCTGCCGGGGCAAATTCAAAGATAAAAGATGAAGTGTCTCTGTCTTCATGGAGCTTACAATCTAGTTGGTCTTGCTGTTCTGAAGTTATAGTCAAGTTGAACAATGTCAGGATGAAAACAGCATTCAGAAGGAAGACGAAATCATTGTTGAGTAACAACCACCCAGAATCATTCAGTTCTCCTCTCTTGAAGGGGAAATACAAACTGGAGCAGGATGAGGAAACACCAACCCAGGGTACAAAGCATCTGTTGCCACACCAACCCCACAGGCAAACCAGGATCTGAAGACCTGCTTCCTCCTTCCTCTACTCTACACTGATAATTCTATATTGTGATGTGGACTTGAAACGCCATCTAGAGGCCACCTTTGGTATTGCCTTCTTGCGATTTCCCAAGATCTGGAGCCATAAACTGCTATCCTGGGATGGCCAGATTTCTGGTGATAGGGAAAATCAGTGGCATAAGACCTCAAGCCCATCTGATGAAGAGTAAAAGATTCCCCTTAGTAAGATGCGCAATCTTTGCCCAACTGCTTATGTCTTTTCCCTTCTTTTTCTGGAGCGTCACCTCTCCAAGAAGCCTTCTTTGACTAATGAGGAGGGGAGGGAATTTTCCTCTAACCTTCTTTAAATTCATTATCTATGTTGTTCAATAAATATAATAAATATCCACAATGTGCAGGACCCCTTGCTAATCTGTGTGTAAAGTATGAAGTTAAGTTAACCACTAACCCTGTCGTTATGGAACTGACTCCACTGCAGGACGAGGGCAGATAAAGTGCGTACGATCAACTATAATAAAAATAGAACATGATAAGTGCTGAGGTCCATCGATCCCTCCTTATTCTCTCAATCCATCAGTCCTGATCTGACCAGCTATTTCAATGATACTCTTCTCCACCCTGAAATTCTCCATTGTCTTGACCTTCATCTATTATCAAATTCAAATTCAACTTGTATTATGCACAAGGCCCTGGAGACAAAAAGAAATCACAGTCTTGCCAGGAAGGAGCCTGCATTCTAATGAAGGATGCTACATGTCACCAGTTATACAATATATTGTACTGGAAAGAATACTGAATTTGGAAGTAGAAGACCTAGGTTCAAGTCTCAGCTCTGCTATGTATTACTTGCATGATCTTGGATGAGTCACTTTACTTCTCTTGCCTCGGTTTCCTCATTTGTTTCAAGGGGATTGGACTAGATAAAATCCTGAAGATAATTAATGGAGGGAGAAATCATGAAAAACTGGGGAAATAAGGAAACATTTTGGGTAAAAGGAAGGCACCCAACTAAGCCTGGATCAAACCCATAAGTTAGAGTCTGAAGGTGAGGGGGAGTACATTCCCAGCAGTGGGCACAGACAGCACAAAGTCTCATAGTGGGAGGTGGAATGCTGAGTTAAGGGAATATCATGGAGGCCAGTTTGGCTGAAATGCAGCATGCATGAAAGGGATCAATGTGAAATGAGCCTGGGAATGTAGATTGGGGTCAGTGTGAAGGCGTTTAAATCCTAAATTGAGGAGTTTACATTTTATCCTGGAAGCAATAGGACAAACTAAGGCTTTATAAACAGAGAAGTGTTAAAATCTGATCTGTGTTTCTTGAAGACCTAGTCAAATACCTGGTTCTAGGTAATTTTCCTTATTTCTCTCCTTTGTATACTTTTGGAGAAAGCCATAAAGCTTCATTGGCTAGGCACACAACACAATTAGACTATCCGATCTTAAAGGAGTCCTAATTGTTTCTCAGTAATCTTTGTATGCATCCATTGAAAGCAATATTCCCCACACCAACCTTTTCAAAACCTTCTTCTCAGTCCTCTAGTCCCCAAATCCAAGAATCCTCCCACTCTCCAGAAGATGTTCTTGCTACCCACCATTCCTCTTCTTTTACGACTGAATAGGTTGAGGTCCTCTGGCAAGCTTCCTTATATCTCACATACCCCATCTTCAAAGTCTCTCTATGCTCATAACCGTTTCTGTTTCTTTCCCTCCGATTTCAAGGGATAAGGTGGCTCTCTTTCTTTCTAAGGTTACACCCTCTGCTTATGCCCTTGATACCATTCGATCCCCTCCTTCCTCCTGCCTTCTAGTATGTTTCCCTTTCTCTACTTCTCTTCCATTTTTGCCTTCAATATTTTCCTCTCTACTCCTTCTACTCTTCATCTTCTGTCAGGTCCCTCAAACTAACAAATAAAAAAAAAACCTATTAACTCAGAAAGAAGATATTTTATAGAACTAAACAAAATTATAGGAAAATAATGGAGGAAAGTAGTTATAAATAGCACTTCTAGATCTCAAATTAAATCATGAAGCAGAAATCATCAGACTTATTTGTTAGTGGTTTTTTTTTTCAAAAAATAGAAAAGTAGAACAATGAAGCAGATTTAATCAAATTCAACTGAATTGAGCAACTCAGAGTTTGATAATATGTGACTATATATTACTTCAGAAGGAGTCTTTATTAGACAAAAACTGTTGGGAAAACTACAAATCAGTCTGGCAGTAATTAGATTTTGACCAACCTTTTATACCATATGCCACAATAAACCCCAAATGGATATTCAGACAAAACATTAAAGGTCACACAGATTGAATCAAATCATGTATCTTTCTTAGCTGTGACTAGGAAGAAAATTCTTTTTTTTTTTCTTTTTGGAGGGAGGAAGGTAGGGCAACTGGGGTTGAGTGACTTGTCCAAGGTCACACAGCTAGTTTTGTGTTAAGTGTCTGAGCCCATATTTGAAATCAGGTCTTCCTGACTCCAGGGCTGGTACTCTATTCATTGAACCACCTAGCCACCCCTTAGAGGAAAATTCTTGACCAAACAAGGAACAGAAGTGATTCTAAAAAATAAAACAGATTATTTTGATTATTTGGAATTTGACGACTTTTGAGACAAGGCACCTAGGATAAAAAAGGAAGCAGTCAACTACATAGTGAGGTTTGGGGATAAAATATCACTAATTACAGTCAGATATCTAAAATACACAGGCCACTATATCCTTAGGTTACAGCAGAAGGTTGATGGGGACCCTGGAGAGGGTGCTCTCCAGACTTGCCATTACTCAAGGAATATCAAGCTCCCAGAACTCCTTCAGCTATGAGTGGAATGCCCAAGTTGACACAGAAATATGGGTTGAATACATGGTTTTCATGGAGAGGGATGGGTTTGTGCTTAGGCAAATTTGAGTGGTTACCCATCTCTGATTTCACAATCAGTTTTGTGCTAGAGGATAGGTAGAAAGGCTTTTTTCCAAGTTCCCTTTCCATCTCAACCATTCTCCAGTATGGCATGGGTCCAGAAATTTCCAACATGGAAAATTCAAGATACGAATATTCCAGAAAAGGGGCAGGTCAGGAAGGGGGAGCTGCTTAGAGCAGAGTCTGCCTATCTATGACATCTATGTCTTATGGATCTCAAAGGAACATAAAAATTCTCAGAGTGCTTTTTGTTACCCTGAAAGCGGACAGTGACAAATAATAATAAAAACTGACATTTACATGGCAAAGTGCTATAATAATAATAATAACTGACAAAATAATAATTACCATGTATGCAATATTTCAATAGCGAAGTGCTATAATAACTGACATTATTATAAGTGCTATAATAATAACTGACATAATCATACCTGACATTTCTATAGCATTTACAGTATGGCAAAGTGTTACAAAAATAACTAAAATAAGTGCTATAATCATGACATTATGAGTGTTATCTTAATAACTGACATTGTCAAGAGCCTATAATAATAATAACTATGACAAATGACATTTACATAGTGAAGTGCTATAAGTGCATTTTAAGTATTATTTTATTGGATCCTCAGAACAATTCTATGAGGCATTAACCCCATTTTACAGATGAGGAAACTGCAACCAAGGGAAGTTGAGAGATTTGGCCAGGGTCCCACAATTATAAGTGGCAAAGGCAAGGTTCAAATAAAGGCACCCTTTCCAATATATCATGCTGCGTCCCTTGAGATCTCCTACAAAGGTAGATTGAAATGCAACTACAAAGGGCTTTGAATATCAGTATAGGAGGTATTTCTGCAATATGCTTCATCACTAGGGCAAGCCAAGGAGCACTCATTATAGAGGATTAAGGACTCTGAACCACTGTATACTGTGTATACATCTCTGGGTAGAAAGCACCCACAGTGTTCTGGCTATGTAAAGGAAATGTTTTCCATTTCTGTTTGTTCAGATGTATGCATCTGCCCATATGTCAAATGTTTATTTTTCATGATAGACCTCAAAATCACTCTTCCATTTTCCCACGTTGAAGTTTCCATGCCTGCCAAAGGGGACTTATGACACTAATCTGTTTTTATGGAGGAGCTGATTGAAAGCATAGCCAACTGACCATTGCCTAGTGAGCCACTGGTTTTCTACAGCCTTTTGGGCAGGGCAGAACATTTGCTACCTGGTGTCCTTCCAGGTGCTTATGGTGGGGAATGAGTTTTTCCATAGTGAGACAGCCTTGACCAATAAAGACAGTCCTTCACTTCCTTCTGCTCTCCTATGCAGGCAGAAGGTTGGAGAAGAACATGATTATACAATTCTAGACACAATGAATACTCTACAGTGATATTGCTGAATAACACTTCCTTCCTTGCCCCATCACCAACTCCCTCCTTTCCTCTTCTTTGCTGATCTCCCCTCCAGAACTGGCCATCTGCTTTTGGAGATTTTCTAAGGTGCTATATGCTAGCTGTTTTCCCCTGGCAATGTGGTATATGATTCTAGAAAGAATACTGTATTTGGGGTCAGAGGATGGGAGTCCTGCCTCTGCCACTAACTGCTTGTGTGGCCTTAGGCAAGTCCATCAACATCTATGAGACATCAGTTTCCCCATCTATAAAATAAGAGGGTCCTCTCCAGATCGAGATTATCCCACTTTGGACTCATCATCTCTCCCCATCCCAGAAACTGATCCCTTTTCCTCACTGCAACATGTAATCCATGAATGAAAGAAGATGGAGCCACCCATAAAGACATCAAACGGGTCAGTCTTGGATTGATTGCTCTCAGGCACCGGTAAAGTGCTAAGTATTAGGGATTCAAAGAAAAGTCAAAATACAACACTTGCCCTCTAAAAGCTCATATTTTAATGGGACAGGCAACATGTAAGTAACTAGGTACACGGGGTTGTGGGGGATGTTCAGAGAAGACTAACATTTCTGGTATGAGTGTTTGCCAAGCCCTTTTCAAGGTTATTCATTCACGTTTGATGTCCACCTATCATCAGACTCTCACCTGTGGCTCCAAGAAGCTGTAGCATGTGCAGAGGCCACATGCCATGAAACTGTCTCAGCAGATGGGCTAACCCAGGTTATGGGTAACCAACAGACCTCAGACCCACTGGTGAGTTAGGGGTATGTCTACTCCAATCATGTGGAGACTTCCGCTAGCAGAATGCGTGGATGAGAATAATTTGTTCCAAAGTCCATGAAGGTGGATGAGGCAGATGCTGTGGAGGGCTTAG
The DNA here is from genome assembly GCA_028627135.1 of Pseudochirops cupreus. NCBI lineage: Eukaryota > Metazoa > Chordata > Mammalia > Diprotodontia > Pseudocheiridae > Pseudochirops > Pseudochirops cupreus. The sequence continues at coordinate 6,661 of JAQQSU010008113.1, read as the reverse complement.
AGCTTAGTCAAAAACATCAAAGATGCCAAGATCCTTCACTGCTTCCTAGGCCATCATCAGTTGTCCTGACTTGTCTGGCTAGCGGACTACAATGACACTGGAAGAAAGAGTGAGGCTGATGACTCTATGCAACTTTTGTCCTCACTTAAATCCAATTCCCACATAGGTCAAGACATCACCCTATGATGTCATAGGTTCTCTTCAAAAACAAAGGATGAATAGCAGCTAGGTACATACAAGATAGACATTGTGTAAATGGGAGGTATCTCAGAGAGAAAGACACTAACAACTGGGCAAACAGAGAAAGGATGTTTGCAGAAGGTAGGATTTGAGCTGAATCTTGAAGGAATTCAGGGAAGCCAAGAGCAGAGATGAGAAGAGAGACAACACATTCTATCTTCCATAGGTAGCTGGTACATGTTCTATTGGCTAACTCCCCCTTAGAACATAAACTCCTAACTTTTTAATCATGCCTATTGCCTAACACAAAACTCTACCCACAGCTGGTATCCAATAATTGTTTGTGGAAGGGAAAGAGGAGAGGTTGAGTGATAGTGGAGACAGTGGGGAGAGCTCTGGATCTGGAATTGGAAAAATTAAAGTTCAAATCCTGTTTGAGAAACATTCTCATTCTGTGACCCTGAGTATATCATATAACTTCTCTGAGCCTCAATTTCCCCAACTATAAAAAGAAATAAAATGGAGATTGTAATAGCAACTACTTCAAAGGGTTTCCATAATGACTAAAATGTTGCTGTTGTTGTTCAGTTATGTCTGACTCTTCATGACTCCATTTGGAGTTTTCTTGAAAAAGATAAGGGAGCAGTTTGCCATTTCCTTCTCCAGCTCATTTTACAGATGAGGAAACTGAGGCAAATAGGACTAAATAACTTGCCCAGGGCCACAGAGCTAGTAAGTGTCTGAGGCCAGATTTGGACTCATTTTCCTGACTCCTGGTTGGGCACTTTCTAAAGACCAAAAGGAGATAATAAATATAAGCATTTAGTAAATGTTACAATGGTATATGCTATTCATGATTATTGCTCTAGATTATAGTCCCATAGTTTTCAAGGAGCATGCTTACATGTGTGTTTGTATGCATACACATAAATGCACATACACAAGCTCATGCTTTGCAAATAGGCTCATAGCTTGCTTTCTTTCCCCTATAACGACAGTTTCCTGAGGCCCCAGGGGGAAATAATTTTAAACATAACGATTTCTTTTTACATATGTCTATTGACTTTTCTCCAAGTTCTATTGGCATTTTCTGATTCTTAACCAACAAATAGCCCAGTGACACACTTTCCAAGCATGCAATGATAGCATATTTATCACTGCTCATGGCACTTGAGCTGGGATTCAGGGTAATGCTAGATTCCAGGCTCTATCCAAGATCAGTCAGACAAGTGTTGGTCAGCTCATGTGAAGAGCATCTGGCCTAATTCCTCCTCCTCTTCTTCAACCTTACTATATATTTCTCCCTTCTACACATTCTTCTTATTTCTAATACACAGAACTCCATCTTTTATCTACATGCCTTTTCACCAGCTGTCTCTCATGTCCAGAAGGCACTCTCTCCTCACCTCCACCTCATGCCTTCCTTTAAAGCTGAGCTCAAGGAACTTATTCTACATAAGAATTTTCCCGATCCTTGAAACTGCTAATGCCTTCCTCCCAAAATTATTTTGTATTTATTCTACTTGTATTTCATGTATTCTTATATTATCTTCTCTTATACAATATATACTCCTTGAGGGCAGTGTCATTTTTGTATATCTGTCCCCCATACCTAATACAGTGCCTGGTACATACATAGTAGATATTTAATAAAAACTTATTGACATTTGTGCATATATAGATAATATACTCTCAGTGGTATACCTGTACCAGCTAATACCACAGGGCACTCTCTTTGGCTTTCAGAGAACTGGTTACCTCTCCCTTTAGCTCTTCCCTTTGGTTGGAAGGTTTATGGCCTCTTGGGTTTATGGCCCAAATCGCACAGATAAAAGTATCTTTTTTTTTTCTTTATGGCTTGATAATTATGGAAACTGCCACAGCTGCCACAGATCCGCTCTTCTGTTGCTCCAGCTGCAGCTCAGCTCATCCGGCTGCCCCTAGGGCCAAGGCGTCGTTTCAGGCTGAGCTGGTTTCTGCTTCCAGCCCTGAGATGGTGCCTCCTAGCTGAGCTGCCTTTAGTGGAAAGTATATTTGTGTGTGTTTTAGAGTTCTAGAATTTATTTAGAGTCATATTTTATGGGTATTTTGAAGTGGCTATGTGGGAGCTGCGATACTTTGCTGCTCCTATGCTGCCACCTTCAATAAAAGTATCTAAGGCAGGATTCAAACTAAGGTCTTCCCGAATCCAAGTCCCACCCATACGCTACCAAATGTGCTATATATTTGCCTCTTTTAAGTGGCCATTGATCTTGCTGAAAAAGCCTGAAAATTTCTGATGACTCAATGAATTCAATGTAATGTCATCCATAAATAAGAACATTTGGAGAACATTGCTATTCTTGGGGAAACTTTCTTCCATTTGGACTTTATGTAAGACACTGAACATGAACTTGGTAAAGATAATGCTTACCTTTGGAATGAATGAAGGCTAGATGGACAGATGGATGGATGGATGGATGGATGGATGGATGGATGGATGGATGAATGGATAGATGTACGGACAAAGAAGTTGTCAGAGGGTAAGACCATAAATGGGTGCTGGTAACTATGAATGAAAATGCAGCAGGAGCAGATAGTCTCCAATTCCCAAGTTCCCCCAGTCTGACTAGATCCTGACCATTCAGGAAGCCTAGAGGAGGAAAGTAGATGGGAGAATATTTTTGTTCATTTTCACACTGGGGGCTGAAATGGATACAATTTTGGGAACATTTTCTTGTTCCCTTTGAAAGTGTCTGAGTCTAATTACCTGTACAATGTCTATAAACTCCTAAATTGGTTGGGGGGATTGAAATTATCCTATGGACTATAAAAGGATACCTACATCTTGGAGGAGCCATGGACATGGAGCACACATAGATGTTCCTTTAAGATATTTTTATTTTATTCCATCAGATACTGTCTTTAAGATAATATGAAAATTGATTCATAAAGGACTTTAAAATCATATTCCATCCAGCACAGATTTCTCCTTTCAGTTTCAGTCAATGATTAAGCCTTTATTAAGTGCCTACCATCTACTAGGCACTGCACTAAGCACTGGAGATTCAAAAAGAGGAAAAAGACAGACACTTGGGAAGAATTGGGGAGAAAACAGGCAAACCACTATGTACAAACAAGTTCTAGAAAGGATAAATTGAAAATAATCAGTAGAATAGAGACACTAACCTTAAGATGGATCAAGAAAGATTTACTGTAGAGCAGTGGTGTCAAACTCAAATAGGAACAAGTTCACTAAACCATAAGGATCCCTATGGGCTGCATGTTGACTTAGAAAACCACATATTAACATTTTCTATGTTCCATTGTATTTTTATTTATTTTGTTAAATATCTCTCATTTATATTTGAATCTGTTGAGACTGCATTTGGGAATGTTGTGGGCTGTAAGTGATCCCCTAGCTGCCCATTTGACACCACTACAGAGAAAGATGTTATTTGAGGTGAAACCTGGAAGCCAGGGAGCTTAGAAGGTAGAGATGAGGAGGGAGTGGATTTCAAGCAAAGAGAAGAGCCAGATAAAATGCCTAGAACTAGGAGGGGAGTGTTTTATACAAGGAATAGCAAGGAGGCCAGAATCATTGGATCACAGAGTCTAAGAGGAGGAAAAAGAAAAGAAGACTGAAAAGGTAGGAGAGAATCAGGTGGTGAAGGATTCGAATGCCAAACCAACAAACAAATGTGCATTTCATTCTGGAGGTGATAAAGAGTCACTAGAGTTTGTTGAATTGGGGTTGAGGGTGGGGTTTGACCTGGTTAGATCTTTACAAAGATAATTTTGATAACTGAGTAGAAGACAGACTGAACTGAGAAGATGCTTGAGATAAGGAAACTAACCAGCTGGGTAATGCAATAGTCCAGGTGTGAGGTGATTGAAGAGCCTACTCAGGGCTGGTGGCAGTGTTAAAGAAGAGAAGGGGGTGGACACAAGATAGATATTTAATCAAACCTTACAAACCCAGTCTTCTTGTATGCATTCACACTTCCTCATATAGTACATTAGTTGGTCACTAAAGTGCTAGAGTCCAACGTAGTGGCAGTGTCATTGTTCTAGAAGATGAGAATCGATCATCACAGAAAGGCTGAAAATTTTCACTTAACAATACTCTTGTGATAATATGACTTATTTGGATCTCATTCAAGCTTTTTATAAACCTTTTTCCCCTACTCCACTGCTTTTGGCTGTTTTATGAGGGAATACTGTTCTTTGTCTGTCATCTTTCTGTACCACGTTTGACAAATGCATTTGTGTTCTAAACCCACATCGTCTTTGGATGATGTGTTTCTCTGGAAAGGAAACCAATTGTTTACTAGCTGAGGCAGTTAGAGGGCTCTTGGTCTCTGCATTCTGTGACTATTTTCAATGAGCTCATTTTTAAAAAAAAGAACTGGTGTTAGAATCAATGCCTTTACCTTTGTGCTTTCTCCCCTTCCCTCTTCCTTTTCTAATAAAACATTTGTTTAAGCAGATGGAGTTGGGGCCATTGTTATTACATTCAGTGCCTTCTAATCTTTATCCTTTTTTCTGATGTGGCTTTGATATTCATCCTGGCTCCAACCAGTTAATGATTTGTTTTCCCAAAGGTAGCAGATTCTGTTTTAAATCCCACAACCATATTGGGAACCATTTCTTCCTATACTGAGAGACAGCATGGGGTAATGGATAAAGAGTTGGCTGCTGAATAAGGAATTTAACAATCATTTATTAAGTATTCATTTTGTGCCAGCCATTGTGTTTAGTCCTGGAAATACAAATAAAAGGGGGAAAAAAACAGTCCCTGCCCTCAAGGAGCCTATATTATAATGGAGGATAGATAACATATAAAAAAAGAGCTAAAAAGAAGAGAGGGATGGAGGTACCCATGAAGGGTCATGGTAGAGAAATTCAAGAGAGTCAAGGAAAAATCCTGAAGAGAATGAAGACATGGATACTCTGGGTTCTTTCTTTAAAATGGAAATTCTGGGAGAAATCATCCATTCCAAGGAAGAGGCTACAGGGGTGGATTGTACTTCCAGAATGAGAAAATCAGGTTTGCAGTCAACATACAAGGAAAAGTCACACCTGTCCAATTGGCTAATATGACAGAAAAGGAAAACAATAAATATTAGAGATGATGTGGGAAAATTGGGACACTAATGCATTGTTGGTGGAGTTGTGAACTGATCCAAGCATCCAAGAGAGAAATTTGGAACTCTGCTCAAAAGGCAATCAAATTGTGCAAACCTTTTGATCTGTTGGCCATCTCCAGTTATCCTGATCTACATCTTTCCACTGGCCCCACATGGCTCTGGAGTAAAATGTGAGGCTAGTGACTTTACATAGCCCTCCCTCACTTAAATCCAATTCACTTGCAAGTCATGGCATCACCTTCCTGTTGTCATGGTCCTCTTTGAGAACAAAGGACAAACAACAACAACCCCTTGATCCAGTAATACCACTACTGGGTCTATTTCCCAAAGAAATCATATAAAAGGGGAAAACAACTGACATGTACAAAAATATTTATAGCAGCTTTTTGTGTAGTGGCAAAGAATTGGAAATTGAGGGAATGCCCATCAACTGAGGAATAGGTGAATAAGTACATGAATGTAATGGAATACTATTTTAATCTTAAGAAATGACGAGCAGATGGATTTCAGAAAAACCTGGAAAGATTTACATGAACTGACGCTGAGTGAAGTGAGCAGAACCAGGAGAACATTGTACACAGGAACAGCAACATTGTGTGATCATCAACTGTAACGACTAAGCTCTTCTCAGCACTACAATGATACAAGACAATTCCAAAAGACCCATGGTAGAAAATGCTGTCCACACCCAGAGAATGAACTGATGGAGTCTGAATACAGATCAAATAATACTGTTTTCATTGTCTTATTTTCATGAGTTTTTTTCCCTTTTGTTCTGTTTCTTCTTTCACAGCACAATTAATGTGGAAATATGTTTTACATGATTGCACATGGGGAGGGAGGGATGGTAGGGGAGGAGGGAAAAAATTTGGAATCCAAAATCTCACAAAAATGAGTGTTGAAAATTGTCCTTACACTTAATTAGAAAAAATAAAATTCCATTTACATTAAAAAAGAGTAAGAAAACTGCTGAGAAAGTCCTCAGAGTCATGAAAGGAGCCTGAGATGAATGAATATATTGCTGGTTTGGGCTCTTTCCTAAAAAAGGAGGAAGAAAGACCTGGATTACAGTCCTATCTCTTAACACATACTGGTTGAGTTCTCCTAAATAAGTCACTTAATCTCTCCATGCACCTAGGAAACCCTATATGACCATGAATAGTCATATATGAACTATGAACAATCACTAGTCTGTATTAGTGGAAAAAGGCTCTTCAACAAACTTTTCCTTTTTTTTTTTAATTTATTTTATTAAATTTTTTTGAGTTACATATTTTCTCCCCGTCTTTCCCCCGCCCACCACCCCAAAACAGCCATCCCAGTGTTTCCCCCCTCCCCCAGTCTATTCTCTC
>JAQQSU010008112.1:0-13039 GCA_028627135.1 Pseudochirops cupreus | reverse complement strand
TTGACAGAATTATTCTCTTCAGAGTGCTTTTGAGATTCTTTCTCCATCTGGCAAAGGCGACCTTTTAAGGCATTCTTCTCCTCATTGGCTTTTTGGGCCTCTTTTGTCATTTGAGTTAATCTATTTTTTAGGGTATTGATCTGCAAGTTTTCTGAGTTTGTCATCACTGATGAAAATGTTATACAAATGGGGTCAAGTATGAACCCATGGGGTGCCCTACTGGAAACCTCTACTTACATTGACATTGAATTATCATGTGACCATTCAATCATCTATTTTTTTATTTGTTTTGTTAAACATTTCCTAATTATATCTTAATCTGTTTGGGTAGCACTAAAGTGTGTTATGGGCTGCATGATGGTGGTGGGCCGGGGAAGATGAAGAAGAATGCATCAGAAGAGGGTAATTGCCCTCAAGCCTGGTCAGGCCTGGCAGTCCTGGAGGCCCCAACACCAGATTAGACTAGGCTGGGGAACACCAGCACAGCAAATGAACTGCTAGCCCTGGAGGCTTTGACCCAGAAAGCCACTGACCAACATCCTAGCCACTAGTTCAAGAAGCTTAGGACAGTGCCCCCTCTACCCCAGGGGCAGAGTTCAGCTTTAAAAGTCATGAAATAGGACAGAAAAGGAGCCCAAACCAAACCAAACAAAACCCCCAAAAGCCCCTACTATCTTGGCCTGAGGATCAAAATGCAAACTCAGAAAAGGATGACAATTTCAAAATGTCTACATGTGAAGCATCAAAGAGGAATCTGAATTGGCCTCAGGCACAAAAAGTCCTCACTCTCAAAAAGGATTTTAAAAGTCAAAGAAGAGAGGGAGAAAAAAAATTAGAAAAAGATATGAGAGTTATGCAAGAGAATCATGAAAAAAGAGTCAACAACTGGGAAAAAGAAAACAACTTAAAAATAGAATTGACCAAAGGAAAAGGAGGTAAAAAAAATTCATTGAAGAAAACTACTTAAAAAGCAGAAGTGGTCAAATGGAAAAGCAGTTAGAAAAGCTAACTGAAGAAAATAATTCCTTAAAAATTGGAAATGGGCAAGTGGAAGCTAATGATTGATTCTTTGAGAAATTAATAATCAATCTAACAAAAACAAAAGAATGAAAAAAAGAAGAAAATGCAAACTACCTCCTTGAAAAAATAATTGACTTGGAAAATAGATGCAGGAGGGATAATTTAAGTATTATTGGACTACCTGATGGCCACGATCAAAAAAGGAACCTGGACAGCATCTTTCAAGAAGTTATTGAGGAAAACTTCCCTGATATCCTAGAAGCAAAAGAAAAAATAGTCGTTGAAGGCATCCACCGGTCACCTCCTGAAAGTGATGCCAAAATGAAACTTTTCAGGAATATTAAAGCCAAATCCCAGAATTCTCAGGTCAAGGAGAAAATACTGTAAGCACCCAGAAAGAAACATTTCAAATATTGAAGAGTCATAGTCAGGACTACACAGGATTTAGCAACTTCTGCATTAAAGGACTGGAGGGCTTATAACATGATGTTCATTCCAGAAGGCAAAGAAGCATGGATTACAGCCAAAACTCATCTGTCCAGCAAAACTGAGGATAATGTTTGAGGGGAAAGTGGTCATTCCATCATATAGGGTACTTTCAAACATCTCTGGTGAAAAGACCAGAGCTAAACAGAAAATTCAATTTTCAAATACAAGATTCAAGAAAAGTATAAAAAGGTAATTGGGAAAGAAAAAAAATGTTATTCAACAAGTTTAAGCTTTTTATATCCCTAAATGGAAGATGATACTTGTAACTCCTAAGAACTGTATCTCTATTACGATATTTGGAGGAACATACATAAATAGAGGATACAGGTATTTTTTGACTTTGAGGAGATAGTATAAGAAAAACATTCAGGGGTAAGAAAGAGGAATATACTGGGAGTAAAGAGAAGGGAAGGACAGAAAGGGGTAAATTATATTAACATGAAGAGGCATGAAAGACCTATTACAGTGGGGAGATAGAAATTGGAGGGGCTGAGAATAGTTTCTACCTTACTCTCATTGGTTTTGGCTCAAAGAAGCAATAACATATGTACTCAGTTAGGTATAAAAATCTATCTTACCTTATGGGGAAGTAAGAGGGGAGGGGGCCAACAAAAGATCAAGGGGCTGATAGAAAGGAGGGCAGATTGAGGGAGGAAGTGGTCAGAAACAAAAACACTGGGGAGGAAAGACAGGAGAGAGAATGAGAAAAGCATAAACAGGGGAAAAATTGGGTAGAGGGAAATACACAGTTAGTAATCATAACTATGAATGTGAATGGGATGAATTCTACCATAAAATTGAAGCTGATAGCAAAGTAGATTAAATACAGAATTCTACAATATTGTTTTTGTTTTTTTTTTTTACAAGAAACACATCTGAAGCAAAGGAACACACAGAGTAAACGTAAAAAGGCTAGAGCAGAATATACTATGCTTCAACTGAAGTAAAAAAGGCAGGGTTTGCAATGATGATCTCAGGCCAACCAAACGCAAAAATAGATCTAATTAAAAGAGATAAGGAAGGAAACTATATATTGCTAAAAGGTACCATAGACAATGAAGTAACATCAATACTAAACCTCTACTAGGGGTGGCTAGGTGGTGCAGTGAATTGAGCACTGGCCCTGGAGTCAGGAAGACCTGAGTTCAAATGTGGCCTCAGATACTTTAACACTTACTAGCTGTGTGACCTTGGCCAAATCACTTAACCCCAATTGCCCTCCAAAAAGCAAAACAAAAACATCTACTAGCATCCAAATTTCTAAAGGAAAAATTAAATTGGTTTCAGGAGGAATCAGACAGTAAAACTATACTAGTGGGTAATTTCAACTTTCCCTCTCAGAATTAGATAAATCACCACAAAATCAGCAAGAAAGATGTTAAGAAGGTTAAGTTAAGAAGTTAAAGAATTTTTTAAAAGTTAGAAATTAAAGACTTCTAGTGAAAATTGAATGGGGATAGAAAAGAAAGTACCCTTTTCTTAGTGCTATATGTCACCTACACAAAAATTGACCATATATTGGGACATTAAAAATCTCACAATCAAGTTCAGAAAGGCAAAAATATTAAACTCATTTTTTTCAGATCACAATGCAATAAAGGTTTCATTACATGAAAGGCAGTGAAAAGATAGATTAAAAATGAATAGGAAACTAAATAATCTAATCCTAAAGAATAAGTGGGTCAAAGAACAAATTTTAGAAACAATTGATAATTTCATCAAAGAGAATGATCACAATGAAACAACATAGCAAAATTTATGGAATGTAGCCAAAGCAGTACTTTGGGGAAAATTTATGTTTCTAAAATCTTATGTTAAAAAAATAGAGAAAGAACAGTTTAATAAATTGGATAAACAGCTAAAAAAAGCTAGAAAAAGCACAAATTAAAAATCCCCAATCAGATAACAAATTCAAAATCCTGAAAGTCAAAGGAGACATTAAAAAAAATTGAAGTAATAAAACAATTGAACTAATAAATAAAACTAAGAGCTGGTTTTATGGGGGAAAAAAACCCAATAAAATAGATGAGCCATTGGTTAATTTGGTTTAAAAAAAAGAAAGAAGGAAACCCAATATCCAGTATCAAAAATGAAAAGGTAGGGGGTGGCTAAGTGGTGCAGTGAACAGAGCAGCAGTGCTGGAGTCAGGAGGACCTGAGTTCAAATTTGACCACAGACACTTAACACAAAACTAGCTGTGTGACCTTGGGCAAGACACTTAACCCCAACTTTCCTACCTTCCTCCCTCCACAAAGCAATAAAAGAAAAGAAAAGAAAAGAAAAGGTAAATTCACCACCAATGAAGAGGAAATTAAAGCAATAATTAGGAACTACTTTGCCCAATCCTATGCCAATAAACCTGACAATCTAAGTGAAACAGATAAATATTTAAAAAAAAGTAAATTGCCCACATTAACAGAAGAAGAAATAAATTATTCAACCCCATTCTAAAAAAATAAATTAAACAAATTATCAATGAACTCCCTGAGAAAAAATCCCTGGGGACAGATGGATTCACAAGTGAATTCTACCAAACATTTTAAGCACCATTAATTCTAATACTATATAAATTACTTGGGAATATAGGTAAAGAAAAAGTCCTACAAAATTCCTTTTAGGACACAAATATGGTGGTGATACTTAAATGAGGAAGAGCCCAAATAGAGAAAGTTACAGACCAATTTCCCTAATTAATGTTGATGCAAAAATTTCAAATAAAATAATAGGAAGGAGATTACAGCAATACATCACTAGGGTTATACACTATAACCAGGTGGGTTATATACCAGGAATGTGGGACTGGTTCAATATTAGGAAAACTACCAGCATAATTGATGATATTAATAACAAAACCAGCAAAAATCATATGATTATCTCAATAGATGCTGAAAAAGCTTTTGACAAAATATACCACCCATTAACACTAGAGAACATAGAAATAAATGGAGCTTTCTTTAAAAAGATAAGTAGTATCTATCTAAAATCATTAGGAAGCATCATCTTTAATGAGCATAAGCTAAAATTCTTCCCAATAAGAAGGCCATTATCACTGACATTCAGTATTGTACTGAATTAACTAGTATAGGTAATGAAGAAACAAAACTATCGTTCTTTGCAGATGATATGATGGTGTACTTGAACAATCCTAGAGAATCAACTAAAAAACTTCTTGAAATAATTAACAACTTCAGCGAAGTTGCAGCATATAAAATAAACCTATATAAATCATCGATATTTCTATATATTTCTAATAAAAATTAGCAGTAAAAGATAAAAGGAGAAATTCCATTTAAAATATCTATAGGCAGTATAAAATACTTGGGAGTCTACCTGGCAAAAGAAACCCAGGACCAATAGGAATACAATTACAAAACCCTTTGCACACAAATAAAGTCTGATCTAAACAGTTGAGAAAATATATCAATTGCTCATGGGCAGGCCAACCCAATATAATCAAACAAGAATTTTACATAATTATTTAGTGCTATGCCACTCAAACTACCAAAATATTATTTTATAGAGTTAGAAAAAATAATAAAATTCATCAGGAAGAACAAAAGCTCAAGAAAGAAGTAAAACACATCAAAGGAATTAATGAAAAAATGCAAAGGAAGATGATCTAGCAATATTATGTCTCAAACTATATTATAAAACAATATAATCATCAAAACTATCTACTACTGGTTAAGAAATAGAGAGGTGGATCAGTTGAATACATTAGGTATACAAGAAATAGTGATATGTGACCACAGCAATCTAATGTTTAATAAACCCAAAGACCCCAGCTTCTGGGATAATTACTCACTATTTGACAAAAACTGCTGGGAGAACAGAAAAGAGTATGGCAGACGTTAGATACAGACCAACATCTTACTCCACATACCAAGAGAAGGTCAAAATGGATAGATGATTTAGACATAAAGGGTATTACTAAAAGCAAATTAGGTGAGCAAGAAATAGTTTACCTGTCAGATCTATGGAGAAGGGAAGAATTTATAAGTAAGAAATAGAGAGCATTACAAGATGAAAAATGGATAATTCTGATTATATTACTTCAAAAAGCTTTCACACAAACAAAATTAATACAACCAAGATTAGAAGGAAAGGAAAAAGGTAAGAAACAATGCTTGCAGCAGGTGTCTCTGATAAGGGTCTCATTTCTCAAATATGCAAAAAATTATGTCAAATTATCAGAATACAAGTCATTCCTCAACTGACAAATGGTCAAAAGATGTAAACAGGCAGTTTTCAGATAAAGAAATCAAAGCTATGTATAGTCCTATGGAAAAAATGCTCTAAATGACTGTTAATTAGAGAAATGTAAATTAAAGCTACTTTGTGCTACCACCTCATATCTATCAGATTGGATAATATGACAGAAAAGGAAAGTAATGTTGGAGAGGATGTGGGAAAATTGTGACATTAATATACTGTTAGTGGAGTTGTGAACTGATCCAACCATTCTGGATCTATCTAAAGGGCGATCAAACCATGCACATACTTTGATCCAGTAGTACCACTAGTAGGTCTAGATCCCAAAGAGATCATAAAAAAGAGGAAAGGAACCAAATGTACAAAAATATTTGTAGGAACTCTTTTTTAATGGCAAAGAATTGGAAATTGAAGGAACGTCCATCAATTGAGGAATGACTGAACAAGTTATGATATATGAATGGAATGGGGTACTAATGTTTGTAAGAAACAATGGATTTCAGAAAAACCTGGAAAGACTTATATAAACTTATGCAGAGAAGTGAGCAGAACCAAGAAAACATTATACACAGTGACAGTAACATTTTGAGATGATCAACTATGATTGACTTAGCTTTTCTCATCAATACAATGATCTAAGACAATTCCAAAAGACTTCATGGAAAAAATACTATTCACATCCAGAGAAAAAGCAGATGGAATCTGAATGCAGATTCAAGCATATTATTTTCACTTTCTTTTTTTCATGTTTTTTTTCCCTCTGCAAACTATAATTTTTTTTTGCAAACTGTTTCTTTGTTTACAACATAACTAATAAGGAAATAGGTTTTACATGATTTCACACCTACATGTCAAATTGCTTACCATCTTGTGAAGGAAGGAGGGAAGGAAAGGAGGGAGAAAATTTGATATTAATAATTTTATTAAAAATGAATGTTAAAATTGTCTTTACATGTAATTGGGAAAAATGAAATACTATTAAAAAGAGAAAAAGTGCACTTAATTCTAAGCTAATGCAATTGGTATGGTATTTTACACGTAAGCATGGGTACATTTCATTGGAAAGCTAGGAAGACAGAAAAAACTGTTTCTATTACTTGTCTATCCTGGGGTTTCTCTTGGAGCCTGAAATAGAAACCCAGAATCTCAGAGTTGGAAGAGACATCAGAGGCCATCTAGTCCAACCTTTGCTTCCCAACAAAATTGTTAGGAAGTTTATCTGTACTTTAAGCTTGAAATTGTCTTTTTGTCAATTCTCTCCCCCTCCCCCTCATCCCTCTATTCTTCCCTCTGGGTTGAGAGGAGCAAAATCTAATTCCTCTTCTATATCCTAGCCATGCATTCACTTCAAGGTAGTTATATTCAGGTGCATAAATTTATACTGTTTCTGTCTTATTTGTACATAGTTGTTTGCATGCTGTCTCCTCCATCAGAATGTGAGCTCCTTGAGGTCAGGAACTGTCCTTTGCCTTTCTTTGTGTACTTAGCACTTAGCATAGTGACTGCTACATAGTGGGTGATTAATAAATACTTGTTGTAATGAGCTCTCATGTTTCTTCCATTTTTCCTTTTCTAAGCTAAACATCACCAGTTCATCAAATAGCCATTGCATCAGCCTGAGGACCTTCACTATCCTGGTTGCTCTCCTCTGAATGCTCTCAGCCTAACAATATCCTTCCTAAAATAGGTCATACAAAATTGAAAGGTTGAACCCATCCCTTCCTATTTTTCTTTCACTAAAACCAACTGATTTTTCGAATGAGTACCATCCCCTCTCACTAGAATCAACACCATCTTGTGGTTTTTATTGAGTGCTCCACTGCATCCAAAAGAAAACTCATCTTTCAACCACTGTGCTGGCTTCAAAATCACTACCAAGCACTTATCAATGGCCTAGTACATACAAAGCTGGATACTAGCTGCTGGGAGAGCTATGAAGCCTTGATAAGGAAGGGTTTCTGCTCTCCTGGAACACATTTGTCTAAAAGGGGCAAACAACTCATCCACAAATGAATGTTATTTGATACTTCCAGTGATTTTGGAACAATGTAGTAATGCCACCAAAGAAGATAGATCACAACTCATCTTGGGCTTAGTAGAGATAAAGACATCTGCAAATTTGACACGACTACATAAATACACACACACACACACACACATACACCCACACGTATTGACATGTACACGACAATATAAGTACATTAGCAAAGTTCAGACAAAAATGCTGTGTGGTAATGAGGTAAAAGGATTCTGGGAAAACTTTCTGGAGGAAGTAGCCATTTAATTGCTCCTCAAAGGTGGGTAACATTGCAAAGGACAAAAACAATAGAGTTGATAGACTATTCTGGGTAGAGGCAACAGTCTGTGCAAAGTCACAGACGAAGGAAAGAATAATGTGTCTTCAGGGAGGAGTCCAATTTGGCAGGTCCACGAAGAGAATGTGGAAGGGGAATAAAAAAATATGAAAGATCAGGTGGTTCCCAATTGTAGAACATCTTGAATGTCAAGTTATCTAGAAAGTCTTACTTTTTCCTTTCTATTTAGATGTTTTATTGATTCTCTTTTCCTTTTTATTATTATCTTTTCATTACTGCTTCTTCTCAATGACTCATCTACCCACAAAGGAAATCCTCTCTTTCTAACAAAAAGCTGTAGTTAAGCAAAACAAACGAACATACTGGTTTTTCCTGAAAATGTTTGCCCCGTTTGGTCCTTGTAGTTTACTATATCTCTGCTGAGAGTAGCAAAGCATAATTTACCATCAGTCTTCTGAAGTTAGGAGTTGACACTGAAATGAATAGAGAATTGATTCTGGAATATTTCATGGTACTTTTTCTTTATATTATTATGACCATCTTTTCCCATGTGAAGACATGCATGTATTAAACTGACCACAGCCTCCCTGATAGTTTCTTAAGTGAAATAAAAAGCCACCCAATTCCCTAATATTTTATCTTTTCTCCAGTTAGGAACTCAGATTTGCTATGATCCCTTCTATACATTCAAGGAGAAAATTTTAATTTCAAACCCACACCTTAGTCATGAATTTTCAGTAGTTGTTTACTTCCTACCCAACCAGAAGTTAGCAGAAGGGAAAATTATTTCTTTCCTGTTAAACCTTTATTGCTTGTTTTTGAGGCTTCTGCACTAGGTAGGACAGTGGATAGAGCTTTGGACTTGGAGTGAAGAAGTGCTAAGTTCAAAATTAAGGTCATATGCTTTCTAATTCTTTGACCCTGAGACAGGTTATTTAAACTCTCTGTCCCTCAGTTTTCTCACCTGTAAAATGGGAATAGTAATGGTACTTACCTCTCAGGGTTTTTGTGAAGTAATATTTATAAAGCATTGTTGCTATTGTTACTCATAAGTACACCCTCTTGTTTCTGCAAAGACTTCTAAAAATTTGTTTTCAAGACCTAATAATATTCCTGGGTCCTGGAACTAGGAGTATAGTCATAGTTATACCAAGTTTTTCAAGTTTTCCTGTGTCTCAGGTCCCACCTATATAATAGAGATAATCATACCTAGTAACCTATGATGTTTTTAAGGGTCAATGAGATTATATATTAGAAATGTTTTCATTTCTTCAAAGAGAACCATTTAAGGTATTATGAACAAACAAGGAACGATTTTCTTTCCTACACTCGCTTGTATCCTATTATGGAAGCTCAATAATTCCATACTTTATCCCTTTGCAGAAAATTTGACCAGTGAGAATCAGGAGAAACATAAGAAGGTAAATATTAAAAACCAATTATAGGGGCAGCTAGGTGGTACAGTGAATAGAGCACCAGCCCTGGAGTCAGGAGGACCTGAGTTCAAATGTGACCTCAGACACTTAACACTTACTAGCTGTGTGACTTTGGGCAAGTCACTTAATCCCAATTGCCCTCCCTTCCCCCCTCCAAAAAGACCCCCCCCCCCCAATTATAAGGGCTTTAATAAGCTCAAACTGTTTACTTCTTATACGGGAAAATGTTACTGGCAGCTTATGAACGTCATCATTACTTGAGTAATTTGAAAAGCCTACATGATAGAAGGCTTGGTGTTGAGTTGAGTATAATGTGATGACCCTAAAACATAATACTGGGTAGGAAGAGGTAAAATGGAGCCTTTATTTCATTCAAAGGAGGCATGAATAGAAAAACTGTTAGAGTGAGGTCTTGTATCCACTTAAAAATGAAGGGATTAGACCAGATGCCCTCTGAGGTGCTTGTTTGCTGTATATCCATGATCCTCCTAATATCTGCCAAAACATGACAGGACTTGAACTTTGGTCCCAAATCCAGTATCCTTTCCATTGTATTAGTAATCCTGATTAAAAAAAAATAGTAGCTCCCTGTTTGGTCTAGGGAAAAATATAAAATCTTTAGTCTGGCAATTTTAAGGCCTCATGCAATCTCGCTCCCATCTACCTTTCCCAGTTGGCCTAATATTTTTCCTTTCATATACAAGCAGTTAATCTGGCCTACTAATTTTTCCCGTACACTCCAATTCATCCTGTGTATCCTAGGCTTTCTATAGGTGGTCCCTCAATGCACCTTCTTCTCTGCCACCTCTGTCTCTTGAAATCCTTATATTCTTTCAAGGAACATCTCAGGTGTTCCCTCTTACAGAAAGACTTTTTAGATCTTCCTCCTTTTCCCTGTCTTTCTGTGTATCTCTGTCTCTTTTTTTGTCTTTGTCTCTCTTTGTCTTTGTCTCTGTCTTCTCTATCTCTTTCTGTCTGTTCCTCCTATTCCTCCCCACCCCCACCCCCAGTCCTAACAAATGTAAACTCTTTAAGGGTAGGGACTGTTTCTTTTTTTAAAATTTATTTTTTAGGGGTGGCTAGGAGGTGTAGTGAATAGGGAACCAACCCTGGAGTCAGGAGGACCTGAGTTCAAATTTGGCCTCAGACACTTAACACTTATTAATCCCTGCCTTCCTCCCTTCAAAAAAATGCAAAAAAATTTATTTTTTATATAGTATTACATTTGCCCCTAAGTTACATGTCAAGAAAATTTTTAGCATTCATTTTAATAAGATTTTGAGCTTCAAATTTTTCTTTCTCCCTCTCTCCCCTCTTCTGAAAATGGTAGGCAATTTGACATAGTATATAAATGTGCTATCATGTAAAACTATTTCCATATTAGTCACACTTGGAAAGAAGAAATAGATAAAAAGGAAAACAAAACAGAAGAAAGAAAAAAAAAACCAAAAATATACTTCAGTCTGCATTGAGTTCAGAGATTGTCTTTTTTTTTACAGTAACAGTAATATTATTCTTTTTTGAAAAACTATATTTATTTATTTTTAATTTTCAACATTCACTCCCATAAGATTTTGAGTTCCAAATTTTCTCCCCATGGATAGACTTTTCCATTGTGAGTCCTTTGTACTTGTCTTGGATTGTCGTGCGGCTGAGAAGAGTTGAAACATAGTTGATCACCACACAATGTTGCTGATACCGTATACAATGTTTTCCTACTTCTGCTCATTTCACTTTGTTTCAGTTCATACAAGTCTTTCTGTTTTGTTTCGTTTTTTTCTGAAAGCTGTCAGTTCGTCATTTCTTATAGCGCAATAGTATTCCATTACACTCATATACCACAGCTTGTTCAGCTGTTCCCCAACTGATAGGCATCCTCTCAGTTTTCAATATTTTGCCACCACAAAAGGGCTGCTATAAATATTTTTGCATGTGTAGGTCCTTTTCCCTTTTTTATGATCTCTTTGGGATACAGACCTAGTAGTGCATTTTTCCAGGCCTACACTGAAGCAGGTGGAGGTCTGGCCGCTGGAGGATGCCTGTTTTCTGAGGCATGTGGGGGTTCCTGGTGTTGGCATTTACCTGCTTTACCAAACTGGGCCTCAGAATTTCCCCTGGTTTGCTGACATAGAGCTTGCTGCTAGCTAACTCTGCTGCTTTTGTATTTGCATCCTCCATTGCTCCCATGGCATTTTACATGTAGCTGGTGATTAGTAGCTTTAGAACCCTTCCTAAGTGGGCGGTGCATTGCACCTGGAGTCAGGGACACCTGATTTTAAATTTAGCTTCAGACATTTATTAGCTGTGAGACTCTGGGCAAGTCACTTGACCTCTGCCTGCCTCAGTTTTTTCCTCTATAAAATGGGATAATAATAGCACCTGCTTCCCAAAGATATTGTGAAGATCAGATACGATCTTTAAAGCACTCTTCTTGTTGAATTGAATTACAATTTCTGTTTTTTGGTTCTGTCATTTTTTCTTACGATGAAGTATTTTAATTTTTAAAGAAAGCATTCATTATTACTTACAACTGATAATAAATGTATTAGTAATCAAGTTTCTAGAATTCCAGTAAAGCACATCTGGGGTGTGTGCAGGGTTTGGTGGGGGTGGGGTGCAGTAACTTATGACAAGTTCCCCTTAATGTTAATTATTGGGCTATGCTTAACTACTACCATCTAGTGGTAGTGAGAAGTACTGAAAAGAAGAAAAGCTCAGGTGAAAACAAGCACACATTTACTAGCACCCTTCCCATTTGAGAAGAAGGAATTGGGGGGTGGGGTGGTCTAAGCAGGGTTCCGTAGTCCAGAAACTATGACAGTAAACAATGCTGGCTCCTCCTGCCACCAAGAAGTAAGTGGAAGGACTGCAGAGGAGCAGAATGACATTATGATGTTGGATTCTTGACAATAGATTTCAAGTGGCTCCATTTCTTTTCTGTGTTTTTCTGAGATCACTGCAGCAGCACAGGTAGAACTATTTTGTAAGAGTGATACGTCTAATGCAAAAGTGTAAGGAAGTTTTTCAGCATTTCTTAAATTATGGGTCTTCATACTACTTTAATTTTCTTCAATATCCCTACTTTTCCTTTATCCTCATAGGCTGGTGAAAAGAAGAAGTATCTTTTCTCTCTTTAATTCTAAAATGACTCCCTCCCATCTTCCTCATAACCTCTTTTACCTTTTTCCAATTTTCACCCATGTTCCCTGTTCTCCTTGTTGGGGAAAAGCATAACAGATTTAATCCCTTGTTCAGAAAACAGCTCGTTAAAAACTTGAAGCCAGCTATAATATCTTCCCTAAGTCTTCTTTTCTTCAGGAAATGCTCCAACTACCTTCAAGCAATTCTCATATGGCCTCATCTTGAAGCTCTTCACCATTCTTGTTGCCCTCCTAGAGATACTCTTCAGCTTGTCAATGTCCTTTCTTTTTTTTTTTAAATTTATTTTATTAAATTTTTTTTGAGTTACATATTTTCTCCCCGTCTTTCCCCCGCCCACCACCCCAAGACAGTCATCCCAGTGTTTCCCCCCTCCCCCAGTCTATTCTCTCCTATGTCACTTTTTGG
>JAQQSU010008111.1:0-13039 GCA_028627135.1 Pseudochirops cupreus | reverse complement strand
ATTGTACAATGTGAAAGTATTTGCAGATCCTGTACATGATTGCATGCCACCATGGGGGGAGGGGAGAAGGGAGGGGAGAAAATCTGAAACTCAAGTGAATGTGGAACCGAATCTTGTAAACTAAAAGTAAATAAACAAGTAATTCAAAAAAAAAAAAAGAAAGTATTTTTAAAAACCAAAAAAAAATTCCTGGAGCAGCAAAACCCATAAAAGGTCAGGGTGAAATAATTTTCCAGCAAAGGACAACTTAGAAGGTCAGCCGAATGGTCAATTGCACTGGGATGAGAGTGGGGCACAGTGCAGTGCAGGATGCCCCAGCACAGACCTGGCCCAATCAATCCAGGAGCAGGCCTTGGGAGCCTCTGAAACATCATCAGTAGCAGCTACTTCCAGAGCTCTCAGCTCACAGATAATAAGGTGGTATAACAATTTGTCAAAAGGAGATTATGGGGTGTTCTTGTTAGCACTGAGGCAGGTCTGGGTGGCAGTCCCAGGACAAGGTGGAGAACTAGCACACTAGAACTTGTGTCCACAGAGGAGTGATGGCCCTTGTCACAATTCCAGTGCAGAAAAGAGTACTTGTGGTTGAACCAGAGTCACCTCCACTTACGTACTGTCTTGGAAGAGCTGAAAACTTACAGATCCCTATAAGTATCTCTCACTGTGTAACTTGTTCAAAAAGGAGATACCATATACACTCAATTAAGTATAAAAATCTATCTTACCCTACAGGAAAGTAGGAGTGAAAGGGCATAAGAGAATTGGGGAGGTGGTGGAGTGATAGAAGAAAGGGCAGCTTGGGGTAGGGGGTAGTCAGAAGTAAAACACTTTTGAAGAGAGACAGGGTGAAAGGAGAAAGAGAATAGATTAAATGGTGGTTGGATAGAATGGAGAGTACAGTTACCGACAGTAACTATGAAAGTCTTTAAAGAAATAGAAATGTCTTTTTCCCCCCTTAAATCTAGAGACAGAAATACATTCAGTTTACTTTATATAGTAAAAATCCATAGAGTAGGGTCAGAATCAGTGTTAAAGCTGTATATGGTATCCAGGTTATTGAAAATTTTTATTAAAAATATTCCTGGTTTTAATCCTTTTCCATATTTTGATTTTCTAAAATAATTGACAAAAGCATATTTTAATGAATTAAAAAAATAAAATGATTTTTTTTAAAGGATTCATTATGTATTTTCTGGAAAAAGAGAATTTCTCTAGGGAACTTAAAGTATTGTTTATTCTATAAAAATATAATTTACAAGAAAAAAACCAAACTATCAGGAAGATATCAGTACACTCACATTTTAAAATTTTATCCTTTATATGAAATTATAACAAGTTTATAGGCAGCAATATCATCATAAATTTAAAGACATAGCAGACCTTAATGGTCTAGTACAGTCCAACTCCTTCAGTTTTCAAATGAGGCAATAGGCCAACAGAACTAAAGATACTTGATCAAGATCACATACTAATAAGTGACAGAGGTGGCATTAAAACCATGTCTTCTGAGTTGAAATCCAAACACACTTTTCATTCTTCTATACTCACAGTATATTTCACTATATACTCACTATACTACTTCAGTAAAGTAACTGGGATTTCTGTTACCTTAGATTTAATGTATTAGGAAGAACTAGGCCCATAGAGGTGAAAGGACTTAACCAATTGTTCTGGGTATTGTAGCCGTATAAGGATTTTGAATGTAATCAGTCAGTGTTGCCAAAGCCCCTCTCAGGAACGATGGACCTGTAAGGTACAAACCTCTTGTTGGGCTAGAGGCTGGGTATAGAGACATAGACAAAAGTACATGCTAAGGACAGTTGATCAGCAGTCTCTCCTACCTTTAGAACAGCAGTTCTCAACCTGTGGGTTACGTTCAATTTGTAACAATGAAAATACATCTTGCATATCAGATATTTACATTATGATTCATAACAGTAGCAAAATTATGAAGTAGCAACAAAAATAATTTTATGGTTGGGGGTCCCCACAGCATGAGGAACTGTATTAAAGGGTTGCAGCATTAGGAAGGTTGAGAACCACTGCTCTAGAACTACCCCTCCTTTCTTCTCTTTCGTTACCTGTCACATTAAAAAAAAATTAATCAATATCTATACCATGTTTACTATACTATGTGTCAGCACTGTGCTAAGCACTTTACAGATATGATTTCTAATTTGTCTTCACAACAACTCTGGAAGGTACATGCTATTACTCCATTTTACAGAACGGGGAATTGAGGCAAACCAAAGTTAAGTACTTGCCCAGGATCACATAGGTAGTAACTATTTGAGCCCAGATTTGAACTCAGGTCTTCTTGACTCCAGTCCTGGCACTCTATCCAATGTTTCACCCAGAACTCCATAAAATAGACAAACATAAGCTTACATTATCTCTAGTCTGCCTTTAAAGGCTGAAGAGTGATTGCTGGACTTTAAGATTTCATGTGTGCACCATGGGAAGTAAGGTAGTCAAGTGGATAGAGTATAACCCTTGGAGTCAGGAAGATCTGGGTCCTAGTTCTCATATTGATTTGTACTAGCAGCATGATTCTGATTGTATTACTCTCCTTTGATCCACAGACAACTTTCTAAGCCTATAAATTGCAGAGCAGGACAATGTGTCTATCTCAATAGGGGATTTCTCTATACTGATGAAATCACTATTTTTTTGGAAGGGGGAAGGCAAGAAAATTGAGATTAAGTGACTTTTCCAAGGTCACACAGCTAGTAAGTGTGTCAAATGTCTGAGGCAAAATTTGAACTCAGTTCCTCCTGACTCCTCTTCTATTCACCGTGCCACTTAGTTGCTCTGAAATCACTATTAAAAAAAGGACTTGATGGTTTTAGAAAGTCATACTAAGAAGAATGAAAATCTTTAGTAATCAAATGTTTTCTCTGATGTCGCCCACCAATTTCAAAGTTAGTTTGGCAAATTATTTATTCACTATTATTATATATATTCTCAGATTTGAAGATAATTTTGTTCTTCGGAAAAGCTCAATTTGAATCTAAAGATAGAATACTTATATTGTACACTTAGTTTTCTCTTGGGCAGATATAGCTTCAGAGTTTATAAATTCAAAGCAAACAAGATTAAGCAACCACTTTAACACACAAACCATACAAGAAGAAAGTCTTATGATTCCAAACATAGATTTAAGTTATGGATATAAAAGGTATAATGCTTTGAAAATATTTTTAATGATCTTCAATTTACCAAAGATAATCAGACTCTTTCTCCAATCTTGCTTTTTTTCTTGCTTACCACAACACAGGGCAAATCCTTTCTATATGCTTGTTGGTAACAGGTATGACTTCTGACCAGGCCCTGTTTCTTTCTCACCTGGATAATTCCAGCTTCCTTTGTACTGTACTGTCCACCTCTGACACTAAATCCTTAATAAACTGCTGCTGAATTGGTCTTTTCAGGGAGGCATTTAACCATGCCTTTCTTTCCCTATGGAAGTCACCATTACATTTTGAATGAAAACCTTTATGTTTTTTGTTTTCCTCTTTCACTCTCAAGTTCTCTCCAACCACATCTCAGCCTTCTTACTAGATCTGGACCATCATTCTAGCCTGTCATGATTATTTATTAAGTTCACTTATTCAGTGTTTTTTCCTCCTGGTCTGCTGCTCAGTCATGCTTGATTTGGATTCTAAATTTGTCAAAGACAGCAACCATCAGCATTTAACATATTCAGCACTGCATCCAATACCAATGTTTAATGCATTTTTATTGATTGAAAGAATATTTTTTCTTAGTAAATCACTGATTTCTTTACTATATTTGATGAAGTTGTTTTTTTTTTCCCCAACTGAACTAAAGAAATGACCATTTTCTTATGTGACAGCAAAGTAGAGAGATAGCTGACCTTGGAGAAAGACCTGGGATCAAGTCTCACCTCTGATACATACTGGCTATAATAACCCTGGACATGACACTTAATTTATCAGTGCTGTAGTTGTCAAACAAGCTGCCTACCCAGCTACTTGAAAACTCCCCTGCAGTGCAGCTAGAACAGATGAAAATGTAATTGAGAAGTATTTAAGAAAATCCATAAAATATAATGATACATAGATCATATTATATTTTAAAAACAAGTCAATATGAGACACACACAAATGCCTATGAGCAAATTTTAGTGCCCTCATTTCTATTTGTGCCCTCTATTCTATTCTTACTCTAAGAAAGGGGTGGGGAAGCTGTAGCCACAAGGCTACATGTGGTCTTCTGGGTCCTCAAGTGCAACCCTTTGATTGAATCCAAACTTCACAGAACAAATCTCCTGAATAAAATGATTTGTTCTGTAAAACTTGAACTCAGTGAAAGGGTTGCACTTGAAGACCTATGGGGCCACATGTGACCTTGAGGCTGCCAACTGGCAACCCCACCCCTGTGTCTACAACTATAAATTGCAGAGAAGGTGCTAAACTGAATTGCGGTGGGAACTCCCTCACCCTAGAGTTTCCTATATAAATGAAACCACAGGTCCAGTGCCTATACTTATCATATATGAAGTACAGCATTTCCACTGTTGGAAAAAGCACGCCTATTTTCCCATTAGTTGGTAGGAAAATCAATAAGCAACACTTTTCATAATGTCGTTATTTTTATTATAATAAGACAACATAGCCATAAGTAGCTATTGCTTCTCTAATTGTTTCTTATTGTCTTTACTGCTATAAAGAGTATTGCTAGTTGAATTCATGTAATTCTTCTGTGTCTTCATTGTTGGATTTTCAGATATTTTATTTATTCTCTAGTTATTTGAATTGAATTTCCCTTTCTATCTTTCTGCTATCTTTTTTGCTTATAGCATACACAAAAAAAAAAACCATGGATTTTGTGGATTTATTTAACATTCTATTATTTTGCTGAAGTTACAAATTGTTTTCATTAATTTTAATTAAATTCCATTAGTTTTAAAAAATATTAAAGGGGCAGTTTGGTGGCACAGTGAATAGAGCACCTACCATGGAGTTAGGAGGACCTGAGTTCAGACCAGACCTCAGATACTTACTTGTTGCAAGACCTTGGGCAAGTCACTTAACCCCAACTGCCCTGCCTTATGCCCTCCAAAAAGGCAAAATCAAAAACCTTAAAAGTCTAGGAATAAAGTCACCCTTTTTACATAGTAAATAATTTCTATTTAACATAAAAAAGTTAGCATATTTGTAGTGGAGAAATTCTTTCCAGAATTTCCAGGTCCCTTTATAGCAAAGGGCCTTTCCAATAAGATTAAGAGTAAAGTAAGGATGCCATAATCACCATTATTGCCTGATATATTTCTTGTAATGCAGATGACAGAAATATATGAAGTAAATTAAATATGGGAACAAGACTAGGCAAAAAAGAAAGAAAATTATGGCTTTTGGTCGGGTGACATGACACAGATCTACGTAAAGAGCTTGAGACATTCAACTAAAATTAGTTGAAACAATACTTCTGGCAAAGTAGCAGAACATGAAATAAATGCAAATCAGGTAACTCACAAACATTTTGTAAA
This sequence comes from Pseudochirops cupreus, assembly GCA_028627135.1. Lineage (NCBI taxonomy): Eukaryota > Metazoa > Chordata > Mammalia > Diprotodontia > Pseudocheiridae > Pseudochirops > Pseudochirops cupreus. The sequence continues at coordinate 7,527 of JAQQSU010008111.1, read as the reverse complement.
CAACCAATAAAAATGAAACAAAGAAATAGAAGCAAAAATCAATTCAATAATGGAGGACAATGTAGGTACAAAGGCGAATGTATCAAATTGTTGTTCTATTTAGTTAGCAAACAGCATGCACATTGAAAGCCTTGGAATGGCAATGCAGTCAGAACAAAACAAAAGCAATGCATTTTGTTGTAGAACCAAATCAACACAAACTAGAACTTACATGAAAACAAGGCAAATACTGAAGGACAAGAGTATAACTCATTTAACATAAAGAGAAAAAATGAATAAAAGTGAACTTGCCCTTGTAGATTTTAAAACATAATCTGTCTGTTCTCCTTAAGAGCATCTTGCACTAGGAAGATAAACAGAAAAGTAAACTAGAAGAAGAAGATTGAAATAACAGAAATGGAGCCAAACATATACATTAGTGCTTGATAAATCTGTATTTAATAAAAACTGAGGAAATTCCTTGTTATTCAAAAAATAGTTTTGGGAAAACTGCCTGGTAATATGGGCAAAACACATTCATATCCTCAGATCACATTCATAGTACAATAAATTCCAGCAGAACCAGAGAATTAAACAAGAAGAAAATGAAATATAAAAGGTTATCAGGGGAATAGGGGAAGAAATTTATCTCATTAATGGAGAACACATACACTATTGGTATTAAACAAGTAGAAGAAATGATAGGAGAGAAATAGAGAGCCATTATAATGTTTCAGTTAGAATACTGGACTTGAAGTTTAGAAGATTTACATTCAAATTCTGCCTGTATCAGCCACTAGATTCTCCATGGCCAACTCCTTTAACTTCAAAGCCTCAGTTCCTGATCTATATAATGGAGATAACAATAGACCGAGAAGTTACATCACTGTGTTATTGTGAGAATTAAATGATATATTCTTTATAAAACCTTTGGCAAACTAATGGCAACATGAATTGCATTTGATATTAAGAGTAACCATAAAGTTCTAAAGAATTATATATAAATTCTACGTAAAAGCTATTTTATGATTAGATGGCTTTGTGAGGCAGTATGGCATAGTGGACAGGATGTTAAGCTTATAAAGAAGAAGGCCTGGGTGTAAATCTTATTTCCACCACTTCCTCATAATATATCCATTAGTCAGTTGGATTCCATCACTATGAGCCTTGGCAACTCTCAAAGACCTTAACGTGTTATTTTTATTGGCAGAAAAAGTGTTTAAAATTGTAGTACTTGTAATATTGATACAAATGCATATGATGATGACTTTAGAGACAGGAACTTTCAACTGCTCCATTTTCTGATGTAGATTATGTTATTTCATTGCTCCTTAGGTAAGGGGACTAGGAGGTAAAGAAAAAGAATCACCACATTAATAATTCTGAACCTACTGTGGATATCAAATAAGCTTACTCTCTCTAGGTAGCTAGATGGTACAGCAGATAGAACACTTGGCCTGAAGCAAGAAGGTCCTGAGTTCAGCTACTTTCTCAGATAATTACTAGTTCCGTGGTGCTGGACAAGTCATTTAACCTTTGCCTGCCTCAATTTCCTCCACTATAAATATTTATAATAATATCACCTAGCTCTCAAGGTTGTTGTAAGGAACAAATGAGATAATATTTGGAAAGTGTATGCACATTGTCTGGCATATTACCTTCCCCCCATTTAGGTTCTTTAGCTCAAAAATCTTGATCTGGATAGATCCACCAGATTAAGACTTTCACATAGCAAGGATAAAAGGAATATCTCATCAAGGTAAGCTGATGACATAAAAAAGAATATTGCCTCCCTCCAAAAAAAAAAAACTCTTAAAACATATACAGTTAAAAAAAATGAAGCAAATAGGATAAATACTTAACATCTCAATTAAGAGGAAAGATATGTAAATATCAAAGACCAGTACTGAGTCATGTTTAGATAAATGATTAAAAGGTATGACAACAATTTACAATATTGGAGGGGTGTGTGTATGTGTGTGTATGTGTGTGTGTGTGTGTGTGTGTGTGTATTTGCTAAATTTAGTTGAAAAAATGTTCCATGATAGGGTGGAGCCAAGATGGCAACGTAAAAGCAGGAACTTGTTGGAGCTCCTGCTTCAACCACCTCCAATACCTGTAAAATATGACTCTAAACAAATTTTAGAGCTACAGAATCCACAAAGTGACAGAGAGAAACAAATCTCCCACTGAAACCAGTCTGACAGACTGAAAGGAAAGGTCTGTTGCACCAGGCTGGGAAAAAAGGACATTCCTGTGTGAGCCTTACCAATACAGACCCAGGGCAGCTCTAACCAGTGGCCCAGACTGGCCAGAGCAGACTTCAGGAGAGTGATTCACCAACAGCTATGGCAGTTTCCAGACTTCTTTACTCATAAACACCAAAGAGAAAGTCAAAGGTCAGTAGGGAACTCTGCTGGACCTCAGTGACAGAAAAGCATGGTCTGACCCCTACCTCAGGGTAAGGGGTGGCAGCAGCACAGAGTCTGCAGTTGCTGTCTTGTGGTTGCCCCCAGCTCTCCCAGCCTTCAGATTGTAGGGAGACCAAGTGACCATTCAGAGGGTAATTGCTCATATTTTGACCCACTTGGATCTGGGTTGCTAGCAGTCTTGGGTGGTTGTCCTGGGATGATGAATGCCAGTGTGCCAGAGCTTGTGGGGGATGTTGAGAGGGCACCCTCCTCACACCTCTGACTTTTGTGAAAAACCACAGCAATTTGGGACACAGCTTTCTCCACTCTGGAAGCAGAGTTTTACCATGGCAAAGAGCTCAAAAGTCAAGTAATTGACTTACAAGATGCGCAAGCAGAGGAAGCACAATCAGATCATAGAATCTTTTTTTGAGCAGAGAAAGAATCAAAACAAGAAACCAGAAGAAGTCAACAAAGTCAAAACTCCTGCATCAAAAGGTTCCAAGAAAAATATGAACCAGTTATAGGCCATGGAGGAGATCAAGAAGGATTTTGAAAATAAAGCAAGAGAAGTAGAGAAAAATATGCAAGAGAAATGAGAATAATGTAAGAAAATCATGAAAAGCTAGTCAACAGCCTGCAAAAGGAGACTCAAAAATACACTGAAGAAAATAACACCTTAAACAATGGACTAACTCAAATGGCAAAAGAGGCCCAAAAAGCCAATGAGGAGAAGAATTCCTTAAAAAGGAGAATTTTCAAAATGGAAAAGGAATTTCAAAAACTCACTGAAGAGAATAAATCCTTCAAAATAAGATTGGAGCAATTGGAAGCTAATGACTTTATGAGAAACCAAGATACCATTAAACAGATCCAAACAAATGAAAAAATAGAAGGCAATGTGAAATATCTCATTGGAAAAACCACTGACCTGGGAAATAGATTCAGGAGAGATAATTTAAAAATTATTGGACTACCTGAAAGCCATGATCAAAAAAAGAGTCTAGAAATAATCATTCAAGAAATTCTCAAGGAAAATTGCCCTAATATTCTAGAACCAAAGGGCAAAATAGAAATGGAAAGAATTCACTGATCACCTCTTGAAAAACATCCCAAAAAGAAAACTCTTAGGAATATTATAGCCAAATTCCACAGTTCCCAGGTCAAGGAGAAAATATTACAAGCAGCCAGGAAGAAACAATTTGAGTATTGTGGAAACACAATCAGTATAACACAAGATCTTGCAGCTTCTCTGTTAATGGACTGTAGAGCTTGGAAGATGATATTCCAGAAGTCAAAGGAGCTAGGACTAAAACCAAGAATTACCTCCCAAGCAAAACTGAGAATAATGCTTCAGGGGAAAATATGACCATCCAATGAAATAGAGGACTTTCGAGTATTCTTGATCAAAAAACCAGAGCTGAACAGAAAATTCAAATTTCAAATATAAGAAGCAAGAGAAGCATGAGATGGTAAAAAGGAAAAAGAAATCATAAGGAACTTATTAAAGTTGAACTATTTACATTCCTACATGGAAAAACAATCATTGTAACTCGTGAGACTGTTCTCACTATGAAGATAGTTGAAGGGAATATATATGCATATATGTATAGGAGGGTGTGTGTATATATAAATACATATGTGAGTTTGTGTATATGTGTGTACATATATACATAGACAGAGTGCACAGGATGAGTTGAATAGAAAGGGATGATATCTAAAAAATAAAATTTGAGGTGAGAGAGGAATATAATGGGAGAAGAAGGAAAGGGTGAGATAGAATAGGGTAAATTATCTCATATAAAAGAAGCAAGAGAAAACTGTTACAAAGGAGGGGAAGAGAAAGTATGTAAAAAGGAATGGGTCAACCTTACTCCCATTGAATTTGGCTTAATGAGGGAATAACATACACCCTCAATTTGATATCTTACCATACAAGAAAGTAGGGGGGAAGGGGATAAGAAGGGGAATGATAGAAGGGAGGGAAGATTGGGGGAGAGGGTAGTTAGAAGCAAACATTTTTGAAAAGGGACAGCTTCAAAGGAGAAAATAGAATAAGTGGGGGGCAGGATAGGATACAAGGAAATATAGTTAGTCTTTCATGATATAACTACTATGGAAACATTTTGTGTAACTACGCATGTACAACCTATATTGAATTGATTGTCTTCCCAGTGGGGGTGGGTGAGGAGGGAAGAAGGGAATGAATCTGGAAGTCAAAGTTTTAAAAGCAAATGTTTAATTTTTTTTACATGCAATTGGGAAATAAGACATACAGGCACTGCTGTATGGAAATCCATCTTGCCGTACTAGAAAATTGGGGAGGGGGGGGTGCAGATACAAGAGGGAGCAGAATGAGGAAAGGGGTATTGTGCAGGCTTGTTATCTTGGGGTTGGGGATAGGGGAAAAATGGGGAGAAAATGTGTAACTCAAAATCTTGTGGAAATGAATGTTAAAAACTAAAAATAAATAAATAAATAAAGTATTATTATTATTTTTTTTTAAATAAAGGACCAGTCAACAAGGGGAAAAAAAAAAGAAGAAAAATATTCCACTTTCCTGATCTAAGAAACCAAAATTAAACAATATTCAAGTTTGTACCTATCAATTAATTTCAGGAAGTACAAGTTCCCTGCCTTTGTTTTGCTGAAGCTGATAAACCAGTCAAAAGTATCTGACATAGCTAAGGAAAAAAGTGAAGCAAACTCTCCTTATTTGATTTCTGAACTTGTGGCAACAGGAAAATTGTGACAGTTTAAGCCTTCATCCCTTTTGACCAATTAAGTCTCCAGAATTAGTTTGACATCTCTTAAGGAAAATAAAATAAAACAAGTTGCATGAGATAGACAGTCCTCTTACAACACTTAGGAAGACAAATACAAAACAATGCAGAGTAGAGTAAGCAGAACCAAGAGAATTATCTTCAAAGTAACCAGGAAAATAAAATTAAAATTTGTGAGAATTCTAATCAGCTATGATGAAAAATCAACTTTGACTTATCAGGAATGAATGTATATGATGTTTCCCTCTTTTTAGCAGTCTTGTCTCAACCAAAGAAAAACAAAGCTTATTAAAAGTTTGCTTGTATTGGACACAGGGCAAGTATATGCTAGAAAATTCTATGGCACTCTCACACACATTGGGGCAAGATGAGGTCTTATACACAGAAAGGTTTTGGGAGGAATCTAGGGGTGGTCTAGAGGAGGACTTTAGGGAGGGTCTTCATGAGGAGTTAATGAGGTAAATGAGGGATTAAGGGTAGAAGCTGCAGGCTACCTGGAGCCAACAGACAGTGGTGGGCCAGGCCAGTTCAAGAGTGGATTGATAGATATGCTCAAGGGTGGGAAGTATATGGACAATGGAGAGCTAGCCTAGTAACAGAGGTTTGGGTTCAGCCACAGTAAAAGGCTTATGGCCTCATGAAAATGCCTCATCAAGTGGGGAGATTCAATCAGAGTTCAAGGGGGTTCCCAGAGCCTGCACCTCATCACTGAATGCTTCTTGGATTGACTGAGACAGGACAATGTTTGCATGTACCTAGCCTTTTATTCTTCGGACTTAAGTACAATATTGAAATGGAATATTTCTTCAGTTTTGTTGAAATGTTCTGGAGTGTGGAAGCTAAACAAAAGTGAATAATCCTTTCAATCCTTTGAAATATTCTTTCTCCTTGGTTTGATTGTCTTTCATTCACTTGAAATCTGTCTATAAAGCTTGCAACTCTTGAGACCAGACCTCCAAGCCTAACCAGTCAGTCACTTCAGCATTCCAGGAATGATGATTCTCCTCTTGGAGGGCTCAGGTTTGCCTACTCTGAGCTTTTATTTGAATCTGCTGCCCTGGGGACATTGTTCTGTAAAGAAAATCCCTAGGTACTTAATGAAGTTATGGCCCAGGAGCCCTGGAGCATGTTAGTTTTGAATGACACAGACAGCTAAAGCCAAAGGAGAGATTGCAGGCCTAAAATTCCCCAATCTGGAATATTTCCAAGAAAAGTGGGTGGCTCTTGGAGGTGATGGAAAAGGAGGATTGGGAACAAGTATCTTGAGACTCCAGAAAGCAGTGGAGTGTGATGTGAATGAAGATTCAAATGGTACACGTCTGAACTAATTAGGAAAAGAGAAATAATTGTTTGGAAGAAAAACCTAAGTTTTAGGATACCTTTCTCACTTCTTAGGTATGTTGGCTTGCCAGTGCAATTCTTTTTAATCATAAGCAAATGAGTTTAAAAGTCAGAAGTCAAAAGCTACAATTTTAATGAAAAAAGTAACTTCTAAGTAATCTTTTCACATTTAGATAACACTAACTCAAAAAGTGTTGAGGGTTATGAGTGACAGCCAAGGTTAAGGTTTTAAGTCCCTTTCTATGAGGACAGCAGCCATACTGATAAATGTTTAACAACAGAGTCTCTAAAAAGAAAGGTCCTTTTAAGTTTAATTTGCATTATTAACATTTCCCCCCACTTTCTTAAGTCTAGACAATGAACAATGCAGTAAATCAAGCTCTGACTTGTCTTGGTTGTTCAGTTCTTTCAGTGTTGTCTGCCTCTTTCTGACTCCTTTTGGGGTTTACATGGCAAAGGTACTGGAGTGACTTATCATTTCTTTCTCCGGCTCATTGTACACATGAGGGTTAAGTGATTTGCCAAAGGTCACACAGTTAGTTTTTGAGATCAGATTTGACCTCAGGAAGATGAGTCTTCTTGTCTACAGGTCAGGCACTATATTCTCTGAGACACCTACCTAACACAATTTCTGCTTTATAGTCTTCACCAAATTCCAAGTTGTAAATACTTACAGTGACTACAAATTTAACAATTGATTTTCCAATTGGCTTTAGAACATCCACATATGTGAATGACCGTTTCCTGACATGAGGATGGTTCTGGTTTCTATTCTCAGTTCTGTGTAATGTAATGGGTACAAGGGACCTTGGAATCTAGTACAATTTCTTCATTTGACAGCAGAAGAAATTGAGACCTAGAGAATTGAAGTGAATTACTGTTATGGGAATCTGAAGATCTTCCCTGCCCCTAGGCCCTTTGCTAAAGTGTCTACGTGACTGAGGATCCTTGGATATTTGAAAGTATACTCTGTTCCCTAATAGGCTGAATGTGGTCACGTGGAGCCTGTGGCG
>JAQQSU010008110.1:0-13040 GCA_028627135.1 Pseudochirops cupreus | reverse complement strand
AGGAAGGGATAATATTTTAAAAGGTGAAACTGAGAGGTGGGAGAGGAATAGAATGAGAGCAGACAGGGAGAGACCGAATGGGGTTAATCATCTCATATAGAAGAGGCAAGGGATAACTGTTACAATGGAGGGGAAGAACACGAAGGCAAAAGAGAAAGGGTCAACCTTACTCTCATTGAATTTGGCTTATGGAAGGAATGACATACACTCTAAATTGCCCTACAGGAGAGTAGGGCAGATGGGGATGAGAAGGGGGATGATAGACAGGAGGGCTGTTAGAAGCTCACACTTCTACAAAGGGACAGGGACAAAGTAGAGAATAGAAAAAGTGGGAGGCGGGATAAGAAGGAGGGAAATATTGTCAGTCTTTCACAATATGTCCATTGTGGAGATGTTCTACATAACTACACATGTACAGCCTGTATTGAAATGCTTGTCTTTTCACTGGGTGGATGACGAGGGAGGAAGTGAAAGAATTTAGAATTTAAAGTTCTATAATCAAATGTTAAAAAAAAAAGTGTGTGTGTGTGTATATGTATTACTATTATTATTAATTACATGCAACTGGGAATTAAGATGTACAGGCACTGGGGTAGGAAGGTCCATCTTGCCCTACCAGAAAGTCAGAGGGGTGATGGGGGAGGACACAGGAGAGAGCAGATTGGGGAAGGGGGTATACAGTGGGATCGCTGTTTTGGGGTGGTGTGTAGGGGAAAGACGGGGGGAAAATTTGTAACTCAAAATCTTGTGGAAATCAATGATATAAACTAAAAGTTAACAAAAGCTAATAAAAAATAAATAAATCCTAAAAAAAAAAAAGAATTTTTAGCATTTTTGTTTTTTATTTATTTATAATTTTATGAACTCTAACATATATAGTATAGTATAGACCATAACATATAGTATTTTGCTATAAAGAGACAACATATTGCTTACAACTATGTATATTCTTTAATTTTTCCATTAAGGATACGCTGTATGTCTTTAAGATCTAAGTTCTCCAGCATTGTCTCAGTTTTATTATTTTCCTTTTTATTTATCTTTTGCTTGATTTGCTTAGCTTTGGTGCTGGACATTAAGGTTTACTATAATTTTTATACAACTATCTGCATCTTTTGTAAATCTAGCTAACTTTTCCTTTATGAATTTAGGTGCCACACCATATATATATATATATATATATATATATATGTACACACACAAACATACACACACACACATAGTACTGTTACTGGTTCACTTTCCATGGCTCTTTTCAGCTTGATGCAGTTGGCCTGATCATCTTTCTTGACACCGACTTTTCATTTGTTCTGTCTCATATTACGATTGTCTCACTTTCAACTTTATATTATTATGGCAAGAAAGGCTGTCTGTCTCTCACATACATATCCTACTTCACTATTATCAAATTCAAAAATCTGTTTGTATTTTGAAACAATATATTGCTATCATGGAGAAAGTAGGTCAGGTCCCAGAAAAGAAAATTAGAAAACATAAGTGAAGCAATTGCAAAACCAAACTATTTTTGACAAGACAAAACACAAGTAGTCAAGATGGATCCTTCATGAGACACCATCTAGGCCTGACCTTTAGAGTTAAGGCTAGGAAACATCATGTGGCCCTGGTGGCCTTGAATCCAAACAACCCTGTGAAATAGGTTCAATTATTATGCCTCCTTTACAGTTGTGGGAATTGAGGCTCAGAGACATTACGTGACTTGTCTAGGTTGGTCAAACCTCTGTTAAATTCCAGCTCATGGGTCACACCTTTCCTGCTATTTCATTGTGTCTTTCCACTCTCATCACGTAGTTTTTCCCCCCTCAGGGAAAAAGGACATTTCATAAACATAATTCTAAAATCACATAAGTGTGTCAATTACTGATCCACAGTACTTTGCTTCGACTCTGCCACAGATCTGCCATGCATATGGGAGCTATGCTTTCCGAGGAGCTTGAGAGGATATTTCTGAAGGACTTCTATAATGAATCACAGGCTGCTATTTTTCAAGTACTCCAGTTGTGATACAGTGGTAATTACATCTACAGGACCCTATAAGATTTAGAGAGCTTCCTTTCAGGGAAACTCATTAAGGGGACTATAAAGATCTAAGGACTTACAAAGAGAAATTAATTGCTGCATTTGGTCAGCTAATATTAGAAAGAATTATGAGGACTAGAGTTGTGTTTCTGGCTAGTTTATATAGAAGAGAAGCATGAAGAAGCTTATCTTAGTATCTGATTATAGATCCAATAAGCATTTACTGAATGCCTACTATTTACTGGGGTTAATACTGTACATAAGAAATGTATTTGAATTTCTTAGCTGACTGGAAGGGAAAATTAACTCATTGGGCATTTTCAATTAACTTTTACTAGTATAAGGTAGTGCTCCCTTTCATATGTGGACATTTTAATTGTTGAATGATAATGAAAAAGAATATTTATATATTCTGATAGCGATAAAAAAACTGATAAAAATTAGCTTTAAAGAAACAGCTTCTTAGGGAAGATAGAAAGGAAAAAAGAGAAATAATGAAAGAAAGAAAGAAGGAAAGAAAGAAGAAATAAGGAAAGAAATAAGGAAAGAAAGAAAGAAAGAAAGAAAGAAAGAAAGAAAGAAAGAAAGAAAGAAAAGAGATGGTGGAGAGACACAGACCAAGAAAACTGCCCCAACATAAATGTGTGTGGAGATGCCCTGCCTGAGAGAGAGCTGGCTACAGTGTAGTGTGGGGAACTAGCTCAACTGCATGTGACTGTTTGCAGAGTTCTGAAGGATATAGTTAATAAGCTATAAATAGAAGAAATCTTTGGGGACTTACGTGAGAACTGGTAGGGTTGTATGTGACAGAAAGGTAGAATTTTCTATTTTTACATCATATGCTAAAGATGAGTCAGGGCTTAAGAGGAGACTCTGATTTGCAGCAGAAAAAACCAGGAAATAAGAAGGATGGTAGATGGTAAGATGAGGACAGAAATACAGGAGGAAGCTGAGCACAGGAAGAGTCAGGGAGAGAAGACCCAGGCGATGTTAGGAGGTGCTTCGTATGTAAAAGAGGGGTGTAGAAAACAGATTTTCTGAACAAGATCTAGTAGACCAACAAAGCGAGATGGAAGCCAAACAAATCTCATGAGAGGCGCAGCTTCCAGGAAAATGCCATCCGCCCCCAGGCTCAGGACATAAATGGAATACTGTTTTCAGGTCTGGGCATCACATTTCTGTAAGGAGGCCACTGATAAGTTAAAGTGAATTTATTGTCACTGTTGTTTCATTTCAGTTATGTCCGACTCTTCATGACCCCATCTGGGGTTTTCCTGGTGAAGATACTGGAACTGTTTGCCATTTCTTTCTTCAGCTTATTTTACAGATAGGGAAATTGAGGCAAACAGGTTAAGTGACTTGCCCAGGGTCACACAGCTAGTGTCTGAGGCCTGATCTGAACTCAGATCTTCCTGACTCCAGGCAAAAGTAGAAAGGATACTAAACAGAATGGTCACTAGCCTTGAGTTCCATATCACATAATGCTCTGGTTCGTCTGTCAATAAGCATTTATTAAGTGCCTTCTATGTGCCAGGTATGGTGCTCAGCACAAGGCAAAAGTGCCCATCCTCAAGAAGCTCACAGTCTAATGTGGGTGACAACATGCAAATCACTATGTATCAGTAGAAGGTAGACTGGCAATCTGGTGAAGGAGCCCTAGAAGTTAAACCTGGAGGAAAAAAAATATCCACTGGAACCACGGTAAGTGTATTCAAGTATACGAAAGGCCATTACACAGAACCAATTAAACTTGGCCTATTTGGTCCCCCAAGTACAAAACTGAGGGCTATGAGTATAAGTGGCAAAGAGGCCTTGGTGTTTAAAAAACCAATTTCAACCGTACAAAAGAGCAACAGGCTGTTGGGAAGTGGTGGGTTCCCCCTCATGAGAGGTCTTCAAGAAAAGACCTCATGACCATTTCTTGCTTCTGAATGTGAATGGGGAGAGTAGACTAGATGGCTCCTGGAGTCCCTGGAATCTCTGCTTCTATTTTTGACACTGATTCACCATCCATGGCATTTAGAACCTTGGAATTATCTTTGCTTCACCCCTCTCTGTTACCTAATACGTCCAATTACCTAGCACGTCCTGATTATTTCACCTCTGCCATATCTCTTGTATCCACCCGTCTCCTTTTCTCTGTTCCGACTGTCATCCTTACATTACAGACTTTCTTCACCATCAGCCTGAAGTACTGCACTAGCTTCACAGCCCACCTTCGAGCCTATAACCGTTAACAGTATGGCTCCAATGGTTAAAACTTTTTTCTTATATTGAGGTGCCTCTCTGCAGCCTCCAGTCACTATCCCTACATTTGTCCTTTGAAATAAAAAAAATGAGTCTAAATCTCTCTACCACATAATAATAACCAGGACCTTTTCTTCTCTAAGTTCTCAATTTTATAGAATACAGTGAATGGGACTATATTCTCCCTCATTCTGGAATCTCTATTTCTATTAAATCAGCTTAGAGTGTCACTGGCTTTCCTTGCCACCTGTGACACATTTTTGACTTGGAGACTCAGGGTTTTTTACCTTAACTTTTGTAAAAGCACATTTCTCTTACAATTGTGATGTTGATTTTCTAAACCTAATTGTAAGATTTTACATTTATCTGTGTTAAATTCATCTCCCAAGATCTGAGTGATCTTAGCCTGTTGATATCTGCTTAAAGGCTAATCTTGCCGTCTAATCTCTCAACTATTCCTCCCAGCTTCACATCTTACACAAATTTAATAAGCATGTATTATTCAAGTTGTCTTTCTTTATTACTACTTTTTGTGAACAATGAAAAGACGGGAAGGAGGGGGAAAAGAAAATAAATGGCTTTGATAGCTCACCCATGGACTGCATAAATGATCCCTGAAAAATTAAACTGATTTTAAGAAACAACCCTTTTGCCTCCACTGATTTTGGATGTCTAACTTCCCTTGTCTCTGTTTTCATTACTCTGAGGTGTTTCATTATTAAAATCAATAATTGGGCATATAAATAATATTTATGGATATCTGATTTTTTTGGTAGAATGTGTCAACATTGATAAAATTTTTACCTTTTGATATTTAACCATTGATCTAAGCCTTTGAAAGAAGGTAATTCTATCATTCTATAACCAGGAAAGGTCAAGGAAACAGAAAGAATGCAGAGCAAAGAAAGTTAGTGGACACTGCACCTATTTTGTTAATTCTAAAATTAAAGAAGATGTTTAACAGCCATAAATAGGAGTCCACTTCATTAGCTTTCTAAAATGTTTTCATTTACTCAAAGGTATTTATTATCATCAGCCTTTTGGTATTACTCACTAGTCATCTAACCACCAACTAAAGCAACCTGAGAAGCACTCTTAATTACACCACTGGGCAAACACTTGAGAATTCTGTTTTAGTGTTTAAGGGTCTCAGTATTATAAGTTATGTGATATACATCTTAGAATGTTGCTTTGTATCTTAGAGATGAATGAAGTAAGCTTGTCTAATTATTAGGAAGCATTGTGGAAATAAAAGTTTATGCTGTGAAACTGAGGCTGGTAATATTTAATGTAACAGAGACCAGAGACAAAAATCATCATTTTGGGAACATAATTATATAGTGTTGTACCTGAAGAAAAAAATTCAAACACTCCTAATTTATTCAGCTACTTCCTAATTCTCCATTTTTCTTAACTAAACTAGATAAGAAGCAAAGGAAAAAAAATGAACAAAAAAAGAACGTCCATCATCCAAATTAGCATACAATGAATTTAGCTTTCAGAAAGCCTACAGGATATATGATTGGGAGGTTCTAATGCTGTAGAGTTCTTGCCTTAAAGGAATACTGCGTATTTAAACAGTCACACATGGGGTTTAGTGGTTTCATTTAGCTACTTGTGCTTCTACAGAAGCTAACAACAAAAGACTCTGGTGGCAAACAGCTAATTCATTAATTAACCAAAGTATTTTTCAGGAAAGCGAAGCACTAAACAATACAGTACAAAAAGTGTAATTGTAGTGGTTTCAGGTCCCTATCTGCAGAATGTGTGGCAGAGGCAAGCAATGTCTATGCTGTTTCTAATTATTCCAATTATCATGGCACACTATGAAAACTTGATTAATAACACTGAAGATATTGTTGTGGCAATTAGCCATATGGTTGTGGGACTTTATTCTGTCACGATTTAGCCATTAGCATCTACTTATGTTTGTCAGAACAGTGCATCCGTGACAAGTTGAAGTTCTGCTCACCTTGCCGAGTCCCCTGTGAGCAACGCTAGAGAACTGTTTATTCCTAGGAGCCTCTGCCTGAGTAAATTTTTCATGTGGCATCCGGTCTGACTGGGGACAAATGTCAAATAGCTCATGCGACAACCCATCAAGCTAGGCTTTCCTTGCAAAGGTACTCAGTGAATTGTATGTCAAGACAAACTCTTTCAGCTGACAATCTGACCAATGAAATTAACTATCGGAGATTTATTCTATATTTTTTGGGGTCAGTTCCTTAGAAAAACAGACCACTGTTACATAATATATGCTATAAGTATTTCATGAAATTATTGAAATTATAAAACAGGAAAAGGAAACCAGTAAAATAAGCTTTTATAAACACAAAAAAGTTTTCCAACTACTTGAGAGAACACTTGAAAGACTTTCATAAAGAAGATTTTAGGAAAAAACCCTAATAAGAACAGATCAACCAAATAATTTTTAGTAAGGGTGTTCAGTCTATAGAAATTACACGAACAGATACAAATAGAAGTAGGCCCTGCAAAGAATAGTTACAGTCACCACCTACCAAAGTAACCAAATTTTTATTAAATATACTTGAGAAAACTGCAATTAACCAGTTTTAAAAGTTAGATTTTCTAATCCTTTTGCCTTCAGATATACTGGAAACAAACTTAAAATTTCTGTTAGTAGCAAACTTACCCAAAAGATTTAGCAAAAGCTGAGGGAATTTTGACTGCTGTAATATACTATGAATATGGTCCTCATCTATAACAGATTGGGGTTTTGAGAGAAAGGTATGGATAAGTAAGTAAAGGCAGAGATTATAAGGAGAATCTATGATTTCTTTCTCACGTTTAGTCCTTTTTTCTACTTCTCAACAAAACAAAACAAAAACAGCCCTGAGACAAAGGAGGAGTTTCCAAATTTTTGTCTAGTAATTTTCAGTCTGAGAGGACCATGAGACCTAAGAGAGTCTGCTTCCATGACAATAGTATGAATAATTATGCTGACAGAAAAGGCCTAAATATTACCAATCGAAATTAAAAGTGAGAACAGTGAAGGCCCTCAGGGAAAGCCAAACTGGCAGGCAAAAGACAGAAGAAGGGTTTAGGCAGCAAAGAGGCGAAGAGAGAATTAGTAAAATGAGTGGTTTTAAAAGGATATTTAGGAAATAGAAAGCACATTAAAAGTACATAGGTTATTGTTTTTCCTAAAATCTTATTATATTGTTTCATTTTATCAGTACATGTTATGGCGGCATTTGGTTTGTGTGTGTTTGTCCAATTAATTTTCATAATTTGTGCTCCACTGCCTATTGAGTTAATCTAAAAATAGGAAGGTAATGTGGCAAACTTGAGGAACTGGCTACAGCCCTTTGATGAAAGCTATTACATATAAGAAGGCTTAAAAGAACTTTAGGATTAAGTTGAGGCATAGATCACTCAACTAACAGTTTCAATGATAGTGTGACCCCTTAACAGTTAATGTCAGCTTGGAGTAGGCTCTAGAGGAAGGCAATTTATTGTGCTTCTAAGAACTACTGAGATTCTTTTCCTTTGTATCTACATGGTTAATTCATGTTGTCAATTGAGTTAATAACCAGTAGGACAATCTTAAGAACTAAATTCAATTCAGCTAAACAAGTACCTCTAGATCACATAGAAAAAGGATCAAAGAATGAACCACATTATTGAGAGGAAGTTTCATGAGACTGCATTTTGGGCAGCAGACTCTGGCTTAGTATTTTCAATGACTTCTGGGAGTCTTCTGTCTAGGCCAGAGTTCTAGAAACCAAGTTATAGATTTCATACTGGTCCTGTTTAAAGTGAAGTAACAAGAATAGGCATTACATGGCACCAGCTAAGTGCCAGGCACTATGTTAATTTTGTGTAAAAAGTACGGTGCTTTTTACAAATATTATCTCATTTGATCTATATAACTGCCCTGAGAGGTAAGTGCTATTGTCATCCCAATTTTACAGATAAGGAAACTGAAGCGGACAGTGACTTGCCTAGTACATGAGTGAGGCTGGATTCCAGGCCCAGTGTTCTTTACCTACCATGTCACCAGCTACTTCTGGTGGTAGTGAAGGGAACACAATTCTTACTGAGATATGGTCATCAAGGAGATGGTGAGGAGACTGAGAAGACTTATAGGTAGAAGACCACGTGCTCCCTCCTCCAGCCAGAAGTATTATTACAGCTTTCCCTGGGAGTGCTGTGGGCCCAAAGGGAAGAGAAAGTCACAGGGAAAGGGAAGGGAATAAGCACTGATAAGGCACCTACTAAGTACCACACAATGGATACAGTTCCTGGAGTCAGAAAGACTCAGATTCCTGAGTTCAGATCTAGCCTTGGACACTTATTAGCTGAGCAAGTCACTTAACTCTGTGTGGCTCAGTTCCCTCATCTGTAAAATAGCTGGAGAAGGAAAGGAAAAAAGCACCCCAGTATCTTTGCCAGGAAAACTCCAAAAGCGGTCACAAACAGCTAGATGCTACTGAAGGCCTGAACAGCAACTACCACGTGCCAGGCACTAAGCTAAGTGCTTTACAAACATTATCTCACTTTGTCCTCACAACAATCCTGAAAAGTAGGTGCTATTATTGCCATTTTAGGGCTGAAGAAACCAAAGCAGACAGAGTAACTTGCCTAGGATCATATGGCTTATGTCTGAAGCTGGATCTGAACTTGGGTTTTCCTAATTGCAGGCTGAGTTTCCTGGGACTAGGCCTTTGTCTTAGTGATGCAGCAGAGAAGATCTTAGTAATCTCAGTAGATGATATTTGAAGGTATTGCCTATCTGGAGATCTTTCATACTGAGTTTTGACCCACTTAATTTTATTAACCAGTGATTCATTTTATTGGTCATGCCGCTAATATTCATAAAGGATAATGATCTAGACTCTTTACGAAGTTAGGTTATACTACTCACCAGAGAGAGCCCCTTAGTGAATAAATTAGGAAAACCTAGGGGGCAAGAGTGATACTGAGAACATTAGTTGAGAATGTACGAGGAAAATAGAAAAAAGAAAAATCCAAGAAGCTGGCATAGACAGGAACAGAAGGCATGTAAATAAAAAAACAAGGAAACATTTAGGGGGTGTTTGAGGGACTCCTATCCATTCAGCTAGTGACAAACTGACTACATTTAGCTGTATTTAGGAGTCTTTATTTGAACATTTACTTCAATTGGGGCATTTTATCGTTTATAAATGAAAAGTAAAATTTACAAATTTATAAATTGCTAAGTAAATAATTATGTATGTAAACTTATTAAAATAAAAAGCACAGTTTAACGTATTCAGAGGTGTATTCCTTCTTGCATTACTTATCCATGCCTGAATTAAGATAATAATTGACATTTACATTACAGTTTGTGTCTACAGTCTTTTATGTACATTTTATATATAATCTAAATCCCATGAGCTCTGTGATGTTGAACATATTATTTCCACTTTGCAGATGAGAAAAGTAAGGCTGAGACAGGTTAAGTGATTTACCTCAGGTCACATAAACAGTAAATAGGAGAGGCAATGCCCAAACCCAGGTCCTTCTGATTCTATAAGTTTAGTGTTCCTTCTACTCTATTATGCAACTGTCTAGAAGTAAAGAACATTTTTTCATTGTTTAGTAGCATTAGTGCCTAATGCTTTGTGACCCCATTAGTGGTTTGTTATGTCCTTCTCCAGCTCATTTTACAGAGGAGGAAGCTGAGGCAAACAGGGCTGAATCACTTGCCCAGGGTCATACAGCTAGTAAGGGCTGGAGGCCAGATTTGAACTCAGGAAGATGAGTCTTCTTGACTCCAGGACCAGGCTCTATCCCCTAATCCATATAACTGCCCTGTAAATAGCAACACTGTTTTAATAAGGACTTCTGATCAGTTATTGTTACTACTAACTACTAACTATAGTTGTTAGTACTGAGATAAAGGCATAATCATTTAAAAGAAAAAAGACTCTATGAGATCTATCCCTGTAAATATGAATCCTTTTTACTGACATAAATCTCACACCACCAACTTAACATATTATACACACTCCTTAAAAGCTCTATGTCATGTAAAAATGGATATTTCAAATCTTGAAATTTGTAAAGTAAAAGTCTCTTCCTATGGAAGTCATTCCAGCTTCTGTATCAGCAAGCCCCGTAGCATACCGAGGAAGGCTGCTAGCACAGGTCCTTAGATCTGCTTTTCTAAAGGAAAACAACCCAAAATGGGTTAACAATCTTACTTTAATCAAACACATATCAGGGAGAAAAGTCGGCACCCTGAACTTCAGAGAATACAAACAGAATACAAACACAAGTTACAAACAGTCAAAGAACCAGATCAGCAGACAGGGCTTCCAGCCGTCTCACCATTACATCAGTTACCTAGTCAGTTACCAGAGAGGGAAGCACCAACATCTGGGTTTTCAAAGCTGGGGGGCTCAACGGCTGCCCAGAGTCTCATCTGGTCAAATCACACAACTCTTTCCAAAGTAAGCCCCAAAGCAAAACCTCACATCAGGGTATATGTAATCTTCTCCTGGATCAGAGAATGTCACAACCCTCTTGATCCACTGCCCAATCACAAAGTAATAAGGTGTGAGCATTCCTGAAGAACAAGCTTCCTGCCACAGGCTCCATGTGACCACATTCAGCCTATTAGGGGGCAGAGTATATTTTCAAATCAGGGAATGTTCTCAGAGTCACTTAAGCCTATCAAAGGGCCTAAGGGCAGGGAAGATCTTCAGATTCCTGTAACAGCTTCAAGTAATAAAATCAAAGTAAAATGCAGCAAACTTTTAAAAGTAACTTTCTATTTAAAAGAAACGTTCAAGGAAAACAATATAATTTTTGAGAGCATCTTAATAATGATCTATAAATATGGAATAAAGAAAACAAAACAATGCACCAGTTGAGATACGACTCAGATACTAATACTGAGCAGATCATGGCATGCCTGATAGAAAAAGAGGCAGATATAGTATAGACACTTCAATGATGAGATCTAAGAAAGGTTATCACCACCTACCAGGAAATACAAGCTAACCTCCTCTAGCAGAACTGAGTACACATTATCTAGATCCATCATTCCTCTAGACTTAGCCCCCAAATATATACTGTTCAGATGGGCTGTTGATAGGACTCCAGTAATTTTATCTCCTGTTAAAATTTTAGTGCTTTGAGTTCCTTATCATTGTGTCTTTGCACATCATACATCCTTTTTTTTTTTTTTTGCTCTTCTGGCTTTTTTTTCTCATTTGAATTGATGTATTTTCCTTTTAGAGAGATGGGGTTTTTCATCCTCTGGTATAATTCAACCAAGTTTCTTTATTAACTAAATCCTGCAGGTCAATCCAAGAGCTACTTTTGGTCTACTCTTTTTGCCGTTTTTGGTAAGCCAAGCACTTAGAATTTCTGTTGGGCACACAGCAAGTGCTTTTTGATGCTGCTGTTTAGTCATATCTGATTCTTTGTGATCCTATTTGGAGTTTTCTAGAGACACTGGAGAGGTTTGCCATTTCCTGCTCCAGCTCATTTTACAGATGAGGAAACTGAGGCAAACAGAGTGAAATGACTTGCCCAGGGTCACATAGCTAAGTAAGTGTCTGAGGCTGGATTTGAACTCAGTTCCTCCTGATTCCAGGGCCAGTACTCTGTCTACTGTGCCACCTACTTGCCTCACAGATAAGTGACTAATATTTGCTTACTGATTTAACTTAACATAAACATTTCTTTTCTCCTGCTCTAGGCTTTGAAGAATATTTGTTCCCCTCTTTCTCTAAGTAACTCTAACATTCTCTTACATACATATCCAAAAACATGTGTGTTCTTTATTTCTTTGACTGAATGAGTAAATTTTTCTGAAGCAGACAAATGTAGAAGATAAAGGGGGTTTAGCTATGACAGCAAACCTCTGTGTGGGGGAAGAGAAGCAGCCCAGCCGTCCCTGAGTCTCTGGGCTTTGATGCCGTGATCCCGCTCTCTGCAGTGTCCAGCAGGGAAGAATTATCTTTTTATTTGTTTGCCTGCTAGTTATTTGTATCTCTAGCACTTAGCATGATTCTAGGCATGTAGTAAGAGATCAAAAAATGCTTGCTGACTGACTGACAAAAGGCTTTTTAACGTAGCAGCAAACAAAGGGCAAGTAAAATTGAATAGTTTTACTTTCTTGAGATGTCAGAACAGTTGATTTTTAGGAGCCACTTATTTGTCTTGCATTTTTTTTTAACCCCAGTAGCTTCATTACATAGCATACTAATACTGTAAGCAGTAGAGTAGGTACAAATATATGTTGGGACAAGGGGTTTCCTCACCAGGAAGACTATACTGATGAAACTGTAAATCTGGTGTGAATATACATAAACCTTTTATTGATATTTTCTATACATCAGAGAGCAAAGAGCTGCGATTCTAATTCACCTAAAAACAAAGAATTAAATTTGGAAAGGAGGCTGGTGGTACCCTCGTTCCATCAATGAGGGTTGAAGTAACTCCACGAAGGTCATTCAGCATTCAGCTCTTTCAGAGAAGACCTGCATTTCCTACTTTCCACTGTAACTGTGCCCTAGAAAATCCTCTTAGCATTAGAAGAATGGCTGAGGGGTGAAAGGGATAGAGGGGGATGCAATCATTCTTTGTTCAACAATATTCACTAAGAAATGGTCATCCGGGGGGGCGGAGCCAAGATGGCGGCATAGCAGCAGCAACACATCGCAGCTCTCACATAGCCACCCCAAAATACCCATAAAATAGGACTCTAAACCAATCCTAGAACTCCAAAACGCACACAAAGATACTTCCCACTAAAG
>JAQQSU010000811.1:0-17447 GCA_028627135.1 Pseudochirops cupreus | reverse complement strand
TAGGAATCCCTAGAAGGGGATTACATTACTATTTTGCTTTTTAGTAGTACAATTAAAATTGAGAAGGTGGGTTACCATTATTTTTCAATGATTCATCATGTTTTACCAAGATTTATTTTTTTTTACATAGCTAATCTCCTTTCAAATGCTAGCTTTATCCAATGCCTCTTTGTAAAACTACCTTGGAATTGTACCCTGGGAGATGTGAAGAAAAGTAACCAAAGGTTATTTGATAAATCTAGGTCTGCAATCTCTATAATAGCTATTTTCTAATTATACTAGGTAGCTGAGATTGTGTAAAAACATGTGTAATTCCTGGAGTCATTATTGCTACAGATAATTATAACAAATTGCATAAGACTATAATTGGAAAGGAAGGTATAATTTCATTTTTAAAACCATATCTGGATTGTTCTGTTTATCATTTTATATGGCAGAGAATATCTTCTTTCTTTACTTAATTTAGCAAATTGGTTTTTCCTACTAGTTGATATCTTTAAGGCTGTACAAGGAAGCAAAGCAGTTCTTAATGTTTAGCAATTTAACAACAAAAAGAAAGATCATATTCACTTCTCCTCTTAAACTTAGCTAATCATTTGCCATAATCAATCACACTAGAAACAAGTTAGAGACTTTGGAATGTGCAGTGACTCTCTCTGGTAATTTATTACTCAAAGGAAGATGACAAAGATTTCACTAGCATAGGGAACTTTTAGTTGAAGATATTCCTACTACCAATAAAGGTCAGCAACAACTCTGAAATCTATACTATTAGAGAGTTACCTAGAGCACTTAAAAGTTAAAGGAATTGCAAAGGATCAAACAACTAGTTAAGTATCAGATTTCAGACATGAGTACAGGTTTTCCTGGATTCAAGCACAATTCTTTAGTGACTACATGCAGTCACCAAAAGTCAACATGACGCTATTATTTGAAAAATGTCTTTCTGAAGTACTAGTAGGTGAGATACTTGCTAAAAATGGGAGTTGTTCTTCTTTCCCAATTAATCCAAAAATCTCAGTTTCTTCTTAGGAAGAATTGATAAAATGGTAATATTGAACTGATTATTTTTTTTTAATGGGGAACTCTTCTGAGTGGGCCCTTAATTTCTGAGTTGTATCACTTTGTGCCAATATTAATTCAGATAATTCAATGTTGTTTCAAGTCTTGATGTTTACCATCTACAAACACAGCATAAGTTTTATGCAACATATATCTAATACTGCATTTTTATTCTGACATCAAACACTTAGAAAATCTGAGATGATGACAGTAAATGAATTGGATCCAACTGCCATTAATTCTTCTAGCAGAGGGATACTAATTGAAAAACTAATTGCCAGGATTAAGAGATGAGATACAGATCATGTTAAATGACAGAAAATCCATTAAACACCTGTTATGAAACAGTTAGGATTCTTGAAACTAGAACGAGCATAGATTATCTTTTGTTGCATGAAATGAATGTTTCTTACTAGTCTTTTGCCTTATTAGTCAATAAACATTTATTAAGTACCTACTATGCACCAAGAACTTTGATGGGAAATAGTTTGATAATGAATTTGCTAAATTAAAGTTTCATGTACATAGCTAATGGTCTATGAAGACAATTATCATTATTGTTATTTTTTTAAAAATATGAACTTGTGAAGTTATTAGTGTAGGTAGGTCCCTCCCCAGTGAGGAAAATCTCCTACCAATATAAATTGTCAAATTATGCACATTTTATACTCTTAAAGAAATGTATGGGGTAGAGAAACTGAGGAATTAAGTTAATTACTTATGGTCATATACATATTATATATCACAAATGTATCTTGAATCCATGCTTTTTCTGATAATGCGGCCAGTTCGTTATTTACTATGTGACATTGCTTCTCATTTATATGAATATGAATATATACATATATATATATATATATATATATATATATATATATCAACATATATATTCCAACTCTTCATGGCCCCATGGACAGTGCTTTGCCTATACTGTCCATGGCATTTTCTTGGCATAGACACTGGAATGATTTGCCATTTCCTTTTTCAGTGGCTAATGGCAAAAAGAGATTAAGTGACCTGCCCAGCGTCACAGAGGTAGTAAGCATCTGAGGTTAGATTTAAACTCAGGTCATCCTGCCTCCATGATGCTGGGCTAGATTTGCACAGATGTGCTAAAAAGGCAATCCCAACACACAGATTTCTCCTCCTGAAGGCCTCAAGGAATACTCTTTCAGAGTGGAGATGGTGGCTGGGTAGGGGTTGCCTATTCTTTCATGGAGTCAGTCTGAGAGCACATAACCTCAGAGGCACCTGGAATTATGTTACCTGGATTGTAAAACTGCTTAAAAATGAAATAAGAAAATAGATTGGGGCAAGGTGTGAAGGGTTTTGTAAGTTAAATAGTTTATATTTGATCCTAGATGCAATGAGGAGACAGTGGAAATTAGTGAGTACAGGAGTGACATTGAAACAAAATCACTTAGCAAAAATCACTTTGATACCTCCGTGGAAGATGGACTAAAGTGTAAAGGAACTTGAGGCAAAGAAACCAGTTAAAATAATGTTGTAATAATCTAGGAGTGAGGCGATGAGGGTCTGATCTAAGATCGTGAATATAGAGATCAAGATTGGTTGTATATTATGTTTTCCATCATTTCAATGAGCTTCTAAAATGTCAAGACCTAGAAATCGAGCCATTGCAAATGTAGTTTGAACAAGGTAGTTTATAGCCAGACTATCACCTCCTTAGTCCTGGAAAGTGTGAATCTCTTGGAGCAATCTAAGAACACATTAGGTTTCTTAGTTGCTATATCACAGTGCTGACTTATTTTGTGTTTACTGTCCACTAAAACCTCTGAGGTACCTTTTGGATGAACTTCTTTCTAACCTCAAGATAGCCAAGATACCACTAGTTATGCTCAGAGGATAGACTGTCCTCTTTCCTAAAAAAAGAAATGGCTCTCCAATGTTTAGGTTATTAGGAAGAAAGAAATATTCTCTCTAATTCCAAAACAACAAAAGAAGACCATTAATATGAAAATATATTTTTAAAATTCCGAAAGGTACAGTCCAATCCTTACGTGTGTCAAGAGGTTAATGTCAGTGGGATGATAAGGATGGTAGCCAAATATAATTAAAATTCAAAAGGGAGAGGAGCTTGTAGCTGATAAGGAAATAGAGGTCCAAGTCCTTAAAAAAAATTCCCAAAATGTTTTATAGTGAAGAAGAGAGAAATGAGATGTTAATAAGAACAAAACAAACACTTATTTTCTCTTAGAGTATCATGAGAATATTTCGGAATAGAGTGGAACCATGCAATTGAGATGAAAAAGGAATGGGACCTACATTTTTCTAAGGACCTCCCAGGTGAAGAAATTCCTTCTACCAAAACAAGTATTCAACTGTTCTGCAACATATAGTCTTAGAGCACTGCTTTGAATAATAAAAAGTTAAATGACTTGCCAAAGGTCACACAGTCACTACTGTTGAAAAACAGGAATTGGTTCAAGGTCCTTTTTGTTTCAAAGCTAGTTCTCTATCCACTGCGCCATGGCTATCTTTAAGTGTATTTTGAGATAGATGGGAAGTAGTCACTGGATATAATGAGGGAGAAACTAAAAATGAAGAGGGAAAAGGGATGATTACTGACACAAGGTTTCTAGAGAATTTGGTATGGGGTGGGATCAAGGAGACAAGATATAGAATTGATAACAAGAAACAGACACATCTCTTGACCTGACATGAATGAGGATGAGGAAACATTGTGATTCTGGGAATACTTTAGGAGTGTAGGGATATTGGTAAGTGTGTGAAAAGCTGATACCTTGGTATACCTGAAATAAATATGTAAATAAATATTTCTTAGCATAAAAGGTCCTATTAGTCATGCAATCAAGGTATGCCAAGAACCATCCACACCCTATGAAAGATACAGTCTACAATTCTCAGTTCTGGGCCTGGACTGTAGATCTGAATATTAAAATGCTGCTCCCGCTGTTGTTTTCTCTTTCCTGATGGTCCTCATTAAGCTCAAACCCTGAATATATCTTACAGTGGTCTTAGAAATGATCTATAAGTGCATTCTCTTCCTACCTTAGAAGCATTGTCATATATACATATGTACACAGACAAAACTTCCAACTGCTCATTAAATTATCTCTCATATTTTACTCCACAGATTTTTAATATGAATATAAATTTAATATAAATAATCAGACCCACCTCTTTTATGTGGCATTATGTTTATGTTTCTTACAAAGGATGGTGAAATCAGATTAAGATTTGGTGTAATACAGAATACCTAATGATACCTATCCTTTTCCTTTATAAATACTTATATGAATGAAAGATCACATGTAACCTAAGAGTTATGAAATAAAAAAATAATCTTTTTTTAAGTTTTTAATTTCTCTTTTATTTTTTAAATTCACTATTAGATGTCAAATGTACAACTAAACTGTCATAATGGCTATTTATTGGATTCTCTGGGGAAATGTGGTGTCTTGCTATTATTAGCACAACAGCACACCTTGAATACGAGATTGGGTTCACAAGCTTGTGATCCGTGCCTTTAGCAGTATGATTTTCCTGGGCTGGTAATATAATCTTTAAAAATCATTTTTGAACATATGGGATCATGTTTCATTTCTCATGGGTTTTTTAGTTTTCAGAAAGCATTTGGAGTTTTTTTTCAAATGTCATAAATAGGGCTAGGTATAGACTTTTCCCTCAAATACCTTAGAAGATGTACACTATGTGAAACGACAGAGTGCTAAGTACCTTTGATTTCATTGGTAAGCTATAACTTTACAAGTAATAGTGTGTGTGGGGGGGGGGAAGCATTGCTGTTGGACTTCAAATAGTTTTTTGGGGGTTTTGGGGTTTTTTTCTTTGCTTTTTGGAGGGCCATTAGGGTTAAAAAAAATTCCCCAAGGTCACACAGCTAGTAAGTGTTAAGTGTCTGAGGCTGGATTTGAACTCAGGTCATCTTGACTGCAGGTCTACTGCTCTATTCACTGTGCCACCTAGCTGCCCCCCAAGTGGTATTTCTAAAGCATTTGCCTGAATTGTAAAATAATGTGTGCTGAGGGGTTGTATTCCTATCAATTCTTTTTATTAAACAGAAAATATCTGGAAAGTTGGATATTGTAATACTTAAATTAAAAGTTATATAGCTACATCTTTAAGCATATATACATGTACATATGTATATACATATATATCATAGTATAGATATAGATGTGTATTTATATGTACAAATATACATGCAAAACCACACATACATATCCATATATACCTATTGAAAGAAGGGTTTTGTCTGATTAGAGTAACTGATTTTTTGCATGCTAAGAAATACTAGATATAAGGAATCATCTCACCAAAAAAATGGTAAGAAAAGGATGAATGAGACCATATATAAATCTAAAGAAAGTGATATGAGTAGTATAATAAAAGTAATATTGTATGTGAAGTCAGAAATCCTGGTTTCTTAAGATTATCTTGGTCATCATTTACCACATGTGTTTAAATGTATGTTATGCATGCATGCATGTATGTATGTAAGTACATGTATGTGTGTGTAATGCCATGTATGAGCTTTCCAGAAGAATGCTACTGTGAACAGCTTTAAATCTGATTACACAATATAGTGAACACTCCAATTATTCCATAATAAATCAAAGCAAAACATTCACAGAAAATCAAGGTACAGCATTCACAGTTTTATAACTTATCACAGAAAATCACAATACAGTATTCACAACAGCTTATCATTAAAGTTTTCACCAAGGTGGTCCCAATAGTTTTCAACAAAGAACAACTGCTTAGTTAATTCAGTCATTCAAAATCATCCTTCAGGAGGCTTGCCTCCTTACTCAGTCATTCAACCATATCAAAATGCAATAGTCAAAAGCCTCTCACTCATGGGGAGCACTAAGTTGACTAATTACTAAGTACAGTCATTTGGTCATTCATTCCTCATCAATAAATATACAGACCCTCCACCACTAGGTCACTAATAAACTACAATTTCATCACTACTCAGAACCCATGGAGAGATCTTTTCATCCTGACTTGAGGCAGGCAGCTCCCACCTTAATCCACCAGTCACCTGGATTCAAAGGCAGACAGCTCCCAGTTCCTTGTCCAGCTCTCTGTGTAGGTCCTGCTCCACACTGAAGTTCACAGGGTCCAATTCATCTCAACTCCTTCACAATTTCTGCTCCCAGGAAGTCAAGGCTTAACAAACCCACAAACAGTACAGTCCCTGTTCCTGGGAAGTCAAGGCTCACCAAAGCCACAAACAGACAAAGTCTTAGCATCTCAGTCATACTTCTTCAGTCTTCTGAAGCTCATTCAAAAAATCAGAATCACCTTATCCAGCCTGGGGGGAGGAGGCTTGTCTCTCCAGCCTCCTGTGCTCCTCCTCAGCCTCCTCAGGGCTTGCTCCAAGATCTGACTCAGTTTTCAATCGTCATTTCTCTTCTCAATTCTCAGTCCAGCAGTAGCAGCCCACCCTCCAGATTCTGCTGAGAGAAAGTCTCTCTCCAGCAGAATAGCTTCTGTCACCAGATTCTTGTCCCAAGAAATTCTGACTGTCTCTCTCTGGGGCTTTTCTTATATACACACAGCATTAGCTTCCTGTCAGCCGACCCCTTCCTGTTAGGTCAGCAACAGGAGACAGGAGTTCATACCTTCTGTTTTCCCAACAGAGGCTTGATCAGTTACTAAGTGCTAAGTACCTGCTACCTTTGCCAACACAAGGGGATCTTCAAATTCAAATTAATTACCATTACAGTGTGTATGTGTATATGCACTTATACATACGTGCATATATATGTATATGCATGTATGTTGTGTTATTCCAACTTGCTCTCACATTCATTGGGCGACCAAACTGAGGCTGTTTAATTTCTCAATGTAATCCTGTGCCTTGTTTTTCTTACTGTTAGTGTTCACAGTCTCCTAGCATTATATTTTCCACTAGCATTCAGCCAGTTGAATTAATTAGCTTTTATTAAAGGTACAGATTAAACAAGGACCTAAAGAGTTAGACCAGAAGACTAGAATCAATCTATCATTCTAAGGATGCCTGAATAAAGCACCTTACTTCCCAGGCATTTATCTAAACTACTTCTAAGTTATGGAAGATGCAATATTTACTAATTACTTGGGAATTGTGTCTTCATTTCTGTGGAACTTTTATAAGATACGAACATTAGATTTGTTTTAAACATTAAAATTAGAAAAAGATGCATAAAATTTTATTTCATAATTCAATCAGTCTTACTTTCTGTAGTATGTTTTTCCCCAATAGGTAGTAAAATCTAATTTTTCTCCTTCTTAGAATGGCATGGCTGCATGAGTGTGTGTGTGTGTGTATACATATATACATACATATATATATATATTCACATTGAAAGATACTAAAGGAAATGGCTCACACCTTGAAGAGGTTTTTAGGTTAAAAAGTTTGATTATCAGTCACAGCCACTTGAGGCTTGACTTAGTAACTCAATCAATGAGTCACAGAAAATTCAATCATAGCACATCCAGCGTGATCTAAGGAAAATGATGCTCTAGACCAGCAGTTCTCAACCTGTGGGTCACAACACCTTCAGGGGTCGAATGACCCTTTCACAGGGGTAACAGGGGCAAAGCCTAAGACCATCAGAAAACACACATTTCCAATGGTCTCAGGAACACTCCTCTATCCATCTCCAGGAAGGTCCGCCCATACACAGACACATCCACATACAACTATTAAAGGTTGAGGCATTAGGAAGGTTGAGAACCAATGTCTTATAGTTTTCTTTAAGAGGTAAGAGAAAATACAAATACCATCCACCCCTAGATCACAACAGGATTAAAAATCTCATCAGTCAATGCAGAGGATCCAAAGTAAAGCCCTCTTTCATCTTGACTCTAGGCTGGCTTCCAAACCCCACAGTTCTTCCTCCACAGGCTGACCCTCCCAACTCTTGTCTGGATTCACACATAGGCAGCTCTCCACAACTGTTTCATATCTCAGCTCACAGTGACTACTCCAATCCAAGCTCTTCATAATTTCTGTTTCTAGGAAAACAAAGCTTAACAGGACTACAATATTCACACACTTTACCAAAGCTATCATCTAAATTCACTTTCTGCCTGAAAAACCAATACAGAACAACAGACAGAGTTTCTGTCTGAGAAATCAGTAGAGAACAAGAGACAGGACTTCTGTGTGAGAAATTAACACAGAACAACTGATACTGTGCTTCTGCCTGAGAAATCAGCACAGAACAACAGAAAGCGCTCTGACATCACAAACATTCTCTCTGTCAGTTCTCCCTGCTCCCATTTCTGCTCATGCTCTTATCTGCTTCTTCCTATTCCACCCTTTTGGCAAACTCCTCTCCCTTTGGGCTCCTATGTGATTAATTTGACCTATTAAGGGGCAGGAGGGGTCTTCAAATTCTCTTAAGCCTATTAAGGCAAAACAATGTATATTGTTTCCAATCACAGACTCTTGATACAATCAAATGAAAGGCTCAAAGGCACTTGATTAGTTAAAACTTAATTCAGAAAAACAGCAAAATCTAATTGTGTTTGCCATTACAAACGGTTGGTTTGGTTTGGTTTGGTTGCTATCCTTCATTCCTGAAGTGGACCAAAATGGCATCACTATGGTAAAGTGAAGTTTCAATGTGTCTGACTGTGGCTGATCATAGCAATAAAAGCTCAGAGTGCTCTACCACAGATTGGGCACAAATAGTCCATGTGAACATTTTGGGTGGATTCTCCAAATTTGCACATCCTGCATTTCCTCCGAGTTATTTCAATTCTGCTTTGCTAATAGAGCACAATAGTTTCTCTGATGTGAGCATGCCACGCTGAGCAGTCTTGCGCTAGTGTCTCCCATGTCACACAATCAATTCCAAAGTTCTTAAGAGAAACCTTGAGAATGTCCTTGTATCACTTCTTCTGATCACCATGTGAATGCTTGCCTTGTGTGAGTTCTCCACAAAACAGTACTGTAGGCAAGTGTACATTTGTCATGCAAGCCACATGCCAGTTCATCAGAGTTGCACTCTCTGAAGCAGAGTTTTAATGGTTGGCAGTTTAGTTCAAGTAAGAACCTCAGCGTCTGGTACCTTATCCTGCCAGATAATCTTCAGAATCTTCCTAAAACAATTCAAGTGGAAGCAATTCAGTTTCCTGGCTGGCTATACTGTCCAGGCATATGACAACGAGGTCAACACAATGCCTCTGTAGGCTTTTAATTTGTCCTTTACTAGTCATGAGAGCTTATGGAAAATTATGTCAAAATTTGGTTGCTCAGAGAATTTCACTAGCATTGTACATCAATTTCATGATAGCATTCTTGCCTGGGTTCTAGCTAATGGACAATGCTCTCATGGCTTCCTAGTCACCAGTGGAGTGAAAGGAAGCTGCATGTTTGCTCCCATGCTTTTTTGCATGATGTTTTCAACCATGTTCCCGAATGCTTTCAAGGAAGATGAGCATGACATCAAGGTAAACTCTAGCACTGATGGTAAATTTTTAAATTTGAAAAGGCTACAAGCCAAGAACGAAAGTGGAGGGAGTGTTGGTGCATGATTTTCTGTTGGCAGATGACTGTGCACTCAATACAGTTCTGAAACTGAGATGCAACAAAGTATGGATCAATTCTCTGCTGCTTGTGCTAATTTTGGCCTAACAATTAACACCAAGAAAAAACAAGTGCTTTATCATTCACCACCACACCATCCATACATGGAACCATTGGTTATAGCAAATGGAGAAGTTTTGAATGTGGTGGATAAGTTCACTTACCTTGGTAGTATACTTTCCAAGGATGTAAACATTGATAATGAGGTTGATACATGCATTCACAGAGCTGTTTGGAAGATTATGAAGAAATGTATGGGAGAGAAAATGTATTAGACTGACTAGCTCTGATAAATACTGGCTATATCACTCCTAAGTTGGTGACACCCTCTCAGTGCCCAGGTGAACCTCTAGGGATAAAAGTTGTAGAAGAGAAAACAAAAAGTGTTCTAATAGAAGTTTCCTCATCAGGAGGGAGGTGTTTAAAATTTTTTAAAAGCTCATAGAAATTATAATTAATAGTAATACCTTGCATTAAAATATTGTTTTACCAACGTTTCATCAGTTATTTAGTGAACCAATGTGGTGTTGTTGTTGTTATTGTTTTAGAAAGCATCATACTTCCAGGTACTTCAATATTAGCCAATAATAACATAATAAAAACTAATTTAGAAAATACTGACTCAGAAATATAAAACTGTGTTTTTCTAAATCACTCCTCACAAAACTGTATTTTCTGATGAAGTCCTATGTAAAGTGTATATTATATTAGAGATGGTGGTACATCATGATAATTCTTTCATTTTTTTTTTAACACAGTCAATTCAAATCTTTCATCCTCAATAATTTTTACTTAATATCTCAAAATTAGAAATTCAAATGTATGATAAAATGGTGATTTGTTGTATGTTCTACTCATTAAATTCAATAAATATTTTCAGTGTCTGCTACAACCAAAGGATGCAAATAGGCATTATGTACAGAAAGAAAGAAAAAAAAAAGATACTTGCTCCTTTTTTTCCAGGAATTTGGTCACATAGAAATGACAAATATGTATATGATCTGGAAAATTATACACTAACAGAGTACATGTTGACACAGCTCCAGCAGTATTGGCTTATCTGTGATCCCTGAATGGAATTGTTGTCACTTCTTCCCTTTCCAGTATTTAAATAAGGATCAAATAAAATCAGAACCATCACCAACACCACCCCTCAACAACTCTCAACATCACACCATTTTTCTAGTTGTTAGCAATTCATTATAACCTTGGGAAGACCTTGATTTGTTTCCCAGAAATTAATGTGTCCTTTTGGCAGGCAAGAGAAGCCCTGGTGGGCCTTTGGGAAAGGCATAATGACCTTTACTGACATCTAAAATTTAAAAAAGCCTCATAAAAATTAGAAATAGATGAGACTAAGTTGAATAAGATTGTTGAGAGCATTCAGTTCATGTTTTTGTCCAGTCAGTATGTTCACCTCTCACATTGTACATATTCACAAAGGACTGGATATTATAGCAATATCAAAGTAATTTCATGTTCTGAATGAAAAATTAATACTAAAGTTATCTGAAGATGGGGCAGGGAGAAAAGCAAGGTTTTAGTACTGGTGTCTTGTGATTGATTTATCTAAACTGCATAGCAATATGTAAATAGATTCCAATCTAGTTCAGTATCACAAGCATTTATTAAAAACATACTAGGAACAAAGCACTATGGTAGGTACTAGAATTTTAAAACAAAATAATTACCTGTCCTAAACAGGCTTACATTGCTTGAGGGGTTACGTAACAGGTAAGAAAGCACATGAAAATTTGAGGAAGAGAAATGGAGCAACCAGGGAACGAAAAAATATTATATTATGAAGTTAAGATATACTTAATTTTAAATATATACAACTCAAGAAAATAGTTATTAGAATGGACAGTCATTAGTTTTATCTAAAACTGATATAATAGCAACTCTACACAATCAAAACAATCAAAAGACCTCTTATGGGTATCCATAAGACCAGACAATGAGAATATGCAACATGATCTAACTTCTGTCTAGAGATATTTCTTCATAAGTAATAATAAAGGAAAATTAAAATTATATTTTTTATGGTTATATATTTTAATCTCGTAGGAACCTTGTCCAATTTACTTGGCCTGGAAAAGTGTTCACTAATTCCATTTTACAGATGAGAAAACTGAGTCTGGAAACGGGAAAGTTACTTTTCTAAAGTCACAATGAGGATAAATAGCAAGGCAATGATTTGAGCCCAGGATCCCTAGAGTTTTTATTGAACCAAAATCTGGTTGATGCTCTATCCCATTATACTCTTCCTCAGAAAATATTATTAAGATCTTTGCAATTTATCCTTTGGTATAATTTTAAAATAAATTAGGTAAATTCCAAGAAGAGAGCACAAAGAATTCTTAGATGTGAACCTCTTTAAGTCATTTCTTAAAAATTATTAAGAACATCCCGGCAACTGAGATGAGATAGTTCCAAAGTGCCCCTTTCTGTGAAAATAATATTTACAGTGAATTTTGGGGATGCAAATTGGAGTTTTAAAGTTCCCAACAGTGAGATCTTTGTGACAACTCTGCATGTATTTAAATCCACTTCATATCAAAGATGATGGAGATGACAATTTCATTGTCATGTCCTAGAGTTAATGGAAAATTTACTGTGACATTCAAACCAAAACACCAAATGCTTCTTTCAACAGGCTACTTATCTCAACAATGGAATTTTAATATATATTCCACACCCTGTCTCATGGAGTATGTTGAAAACAAATAAAAGAATTTCTCTAAGATGTGAGATACATCTTAGATGAAAATAGTAAATAAATTCTGAGGAAAGAACATGATTTTGATGAGGTACAGGCTCTGGGAACCCCCTTGAGCTCTCCTTGATTCCTTGAGGTACAAGCTCTGGGAACCCCCTTGAGCCCTCCTTGAATCTTCCCACATAAGGCATTTGCCTGAGACCATAAGTCTTTCATTATAGCTGGGCCCAAATCTCTTACTCTTATTATCCTAGCCCTCCATTGTCCATCTGCTTCCTATCCTTGGGCCTATCAAAATATCTATACCCAAATCAACTGTTACACCCTTGAACTGGCCTAGCCCACCACTGTCTGTAGTCTCCAGGTAGCCTCCAGCAACTTCACTCATTTACTAGAGCAGCAGTTCTCAACCTGTGGATTATGTTCAATTCGTAACAATGAAAATACATTCTGCATATCAGATATTTATATTACGATTCATAACAGTAGCAAAATTACAGTTATGAAGTAGCAACAAAAATTAATTTTATGGTTGGGGGACACCACAACATGAGAAACTGTATTAAAGGGTCATGGCATTAGGAAGGTTGAGAAATACTGTACTAGAGTGTGACCTCATTAACTCCTCCTGAAGATACTCCCCAAACTCCTCCTCTAGACCACCCCTAGATTCCTCCCACAATCTTTCCACGTAAAAGATCCCATCTTGCCTCTGTGCGTGACAGCACTGTAGAATTTTCTAGCACAGACTTGCTCTGTATCCAATACAAGCCTTACTGATACTGCAGCTCCTTAAGAGTCTACCCAACATGGTGAACTTTTAATAAACGTTGCTTTTCTTTGGCTGAGAGAAGACTTGAGTTGAATTCATAGGAAGGACCTGGAGTGTTGGTATTTTTGGGTCTCCCTAATCCTAAACCTCATTTTATGATGACCCTTTTCAATGTCTTTGGAAAATCTCTGAATAAAAATAGTCACAGCATCATTCATGCAGTTTATTAGAAATTCTAAGCTAATTCACTATGGAAATTCCATAGTCAATTAATCTTAAAATATTCATTTCTTGCCTAGCTCTTACATAGCTGAGATTTAATGGGAATTACATATCAAAGGTTTTGCAAAGTCACTCAGTTTTGCTGTTGCTGGTTTGAATTCCATGTACCACTAGATGGTAGTGTTCTTTGATTAATTCCTACCAAGGTACATTATTTTACCAGGTTATCATTATTTCACTTGCACATATCAGGGGTACTACATTAAAAATGCAGGCTATATACAGAGCAATTCAAAGGGACTACTGGAGCACTTACTACAAGGTCCTATGGCCAATATAGATGAAGAAGAGTTGTAATGCTGAAATATATGTTGTTGTTCTTAAATAGTATTTTATTTTTTCCCCCAATTACAAGTCCAGAACATTAGACTATAAATGTATAACCTGTATCAGATTGCTTGCTGTCTTGGGGAGGAGTGAGAGGAGCAAATGAGACAGGAAAAATTTTGGAACTCAAAATCTTATAAAAATGAATGTTGAAAACTATCTTTACATATAATTAGGGAAAAAATTCTATGGAGTAGGGGAGGAGAATTACAAGTATCATCTGCCCATGCAGGGATATAAATGGTTAATCTCCATTTAATTCCTTAAGATTGCTTTTGCTTTTTTAACTTTTTGGGCCCCCCTTGGGTCTTGACACTGGAGATAAATTTTTTTGTTCAGTTCTGATCTCCATTATGAAAGCTTGAACTCTGTCAATTCTTAAATTATCTCTCCTGGATATATTGTGCAGGTAAGTTGTTTTTCCAATGAGGAATTTTAAATTTTCTTCCATTTTTTTCATTCTTTTGATTTTGTTTGACTGATTCTTGATGTCTTACAGAGTCATTAGCTTCCAAATATCTAGTTCTAATCTTCAAGGAGTTGTTTTCT
The DNA here is from genome assembly GCA_028627135.1 of Pseudochirops cupreus. NCBI lineage: Eukaryota > Metazoa > Chordata > Mammalia > Diprotodontia > Pseudocheiridae > Pseudochirops > Pseudochirops cupreus. Next base: position 3,143 of record JAQQSU010000811.1, on the reverse strand, counting down.
GCAGTTAGTTTTTGTTCTTCCTTTTCCACTTGGCCAACTGTACTTTTTAATGAGTTGTTTTCTTTTTCCAAGCTGTTGACACTTTTTTTTTCATAATTCTCTTATATCACTTTCATTTCTTTTTCCATTTTTTCCTTCTACTTCTCTTATGCAATTTTTAAGCTCCTTCATGACTTCTTCCATGAGTTCTTTCTAGATTGAGACCATTTCCCATTTTTGTTTGGGGCTCTGTCCACAGGTGTTTTGACATTCTTATCCTCTTATGAGTTTGTTTCTTAATCTTCACTGTTACCATAAATATTTTCTATGGCAGATTGTTGTTGTTTTCTCATCTTTTTGGGCCTTTCTTTTTCTTTTAAATTTCAGCTCTGCTCCTGGGAGTTAGCGGGGTTTCAGGCTTCTTGTGCCAGCTGTTACAGGTACTGGATATTTAAGTGGTGTTATTCTGATGTTTCCCTGAGGCCAATGGGTGATCCTCGTGTCTGGTGCTGCTCTGAGAGGATAGGGTTGGGGGGCGGCGGGGTTGACTGGTACTGCTGAAGGTGTAGGAGTCTGGCAGCTTTCCTGGTGCTAAGCCAGATTCCTATCATTGGTGTCTGTGGTCTGCTGATTCTGATGCAGTGTTTTCTATATTTTCCCGAAGCTACGCTGAAGCATATTAAGCTTGACCCAGTACTGGCTGCTAGAGGCTGCCTGTCTGTCCAGGGCTTTGCCAAACAATGTGAAGGTTCTCTGAATTGATGTCTACCCATTTTCCTGGCTATGTAGAGGCAAGTGGGTGCACCGATGTTGTCTTTTGTCTGCTCCACTATACTGGGGCTCAGGATATCCTGCTGCTTTGCTCAGGTGGGGATTGCTTTTGGTTAGCTAGGATTCTTCCTTTCATGGACTTTACTCCCCTTTTGCCCCAGTGTGACAGACTTGTTTTTCCCTACTGATCTTCCAAGGTGTTTTGGAATTTGTTTCACCTTGTCTTTTGACTCGTTCTGGTGTTCCTGGATTTGTTTCCAGGCACTATTTTACAGTTGTTGGGAGGTGAATATAGGAGAGTTACAGAAATTGCAGCTTACTCCTCAATATTAGATTCTAGAAGTAACGCTGAAATATTTTTAGATGACCTGGAAGCATGAATGCTAATTTTCATTAATGGGAAAGGAATAATGTAATAAAGCCTTGAATCACTTAGATAGAATTGAAACAGAAAAAAAAACTCATCTAACTTTCCTGAAGGAAATAGAATCATCAAAAAGCATCAAATACATGCAAATATTTACTAGACTCAGACGAAAAGGAAGAGTATGCACAGATAGAAAAGGATATGAGGATTGACTCATCTATTTCTGGATTACAAATCTTGGAGGGTTATTAAATTAGAGACATTAAATAACTTGACCAAGGTCACACAGTTAGTGTCAGGGGATCTGTACCCAGGATGTCTGTACTTCAATTCAAATATAATAAGCCACGAGGCCTTTCTATCAATTGCTGCTCCATTCAAAAAATTGTGAGGCGAAATATTTAGAAAACACTTGTTTGAAAATGAAAAGCTGCACTGAAAATAAAAGGGAAAGAAGGTACACTTCTATTTGGTTTTAGGTATGACAATCTCTTGAAGTGTTAGATTATAGAAAATGTCTATTACTATATTTCTGGTCACCTGTACAACTATTGTTCTGGGACAGCTAACACAATTAGCAAAAAGCAAAATAAGACATTTCTTACTCTTTACAACTGCCCCATGCCCCACCCCTAACCAAAAGATGAGGTTATAAATACCCATGTATATATTTAACTAATATCTAATTCAACACGTTTTCATGAGACCTCTATTAGAAAACTTGTAAATGTGAACACACACATATGTATACATACATATGACAAAAAAGAAACAGTTGCTTTCCTTTAGGAGGTTTTTGTCTCCCTCACTGTCTCTCTATCTATCTCTCTTATACACAAATATATTCACTCAGTGTCTGTCTCTGTATGTCTCTGTCTTCATAATATGCTAAATGATATGCCTTTTTCCTTTGCTTCTAGCAATTTTCTGTCTCTATTTGTTTCTAGCCTGATGATAGTTGTTTTCCCCTCCCCATCCCCCAGGAAGTTAGATAACTAACTTTTCTGCCTCTGATTTGAGTTAATATGAACAATCTTAAGTTTTACTGCATTGGTTCTTTATATTAGACATTATCATGTATAGAGCATAGCATGAATTCTTCTAATCAATCTAATGTGTGTGTGTACATACATGTATGTAGATATCTATCTATATATGCGTGGAGAAGAGGTGCATCACAAGTTGAGCAGGCATAGATGGATGGCAGAGAACAAGCTAATGTCAGGAATAGCTCAAATTTACTGAAACTTGGTATACATGAATGTGAGTAAGGGACAAAAACTCAAAAAAATTTGGAAACAGTATGAGTAGTAAGATTTTTTTTAAAATTAATTTGTATAATCCATATATTTAATTCTCAAATCCAAGTCATTTTAATTTATCCTACATATTGTAAAGAATCTTTGAGTATTTTCAACATGATAATGACATTCTCAGACCTGTACATTAACTATTATTTGGTATATATGTAAAGAATAAACCGGAGAGGATAGAAACTAAAATCAGGAACATTAGTAAGAAGGTCATTCTGATATTACAAATAAAAAGTGACGATGAACTGGAGAATAGCGAGAGTAGAGGAAAAAAGATTCGTAAGAAAATTATTTTGGTGATAGAATGGACAAGGACTTGACAATTGATTAAATGCGAAAAATAGGGGAAAGGGAAGTTTCTACTGAGTGGGAATGAGGTTGGGGACTTGAAGACAAGGGGAAAAAAGATTTAAGGATAAAGATTTAAACAGATGCTGTGGAGCATGTGATAGGGAGGAAAGATGAGATGAATAAATAATTTCTGAGCAGTAGTAAAAGACACGTTGTGGTTAGGCAACATGAAATTTAGTGGACCTAGTCAAAATGAATTTGTAACTTCCTCCAGCAGTCCATAAAACTGTGTAAATATGAATAAAAAAATAGAAATAGTCATTGCACACAAGAATCTTGAAGCCTTAGATATATCAGAAAGGTGTGGGTAAGACTAAAGGAAGGCTTTATATAAAGGTCTACTTCTGCTACTTTATTCTACC
>JAQQSU010008109.1:0-13040 GCA_028627135.1 Pseudochirops cupreus | reverse complement strand
GGGGAGAAAATATGTAACTCAAAAAAAATTTAATAAAATAAATTTATCATTAATAAAAAAAAAAAAGAAAGTTATCCCCTAGGAGTTCAAGGATGCATCCATTATCCATTTCTACAAAAGCAAAAAAAATAGTTTATCCTGTGAAAAATCATAGGGTTTTGTGTGGGGTGTCTCTCTTTTAGTCATTGATGGAAAGATTCTTGCCAGAGTCCTTCTCAATATGTTGATCCTTCACCTAAAAATGGTCATCTACCGGAAAGGCAGTGGGGTTGATAAGGTGTTTGTGACCCAACAACTCCAGAAGAAATGTCAAGAGTAGAACAGAGGTCTTTATACAATGTTTATTGATCTGACCAAAGCCTTTGATACTGTCAGTCATGAGGACTTGTGGAAGATCCTGGCAAAATGTGGTTTCCCAGAGAAGTTCATCAGTATTGTACAACAGTTTCATGATAGCATACTTTCATAGGTTCTGGATAATAGAAGATGCTCTCACTTTCCCAGTAACCAATAGAATGAAGCAGGGCTATGTACTTGCTCCTATGGTTTTTTAGAATAATGTTTTCAGAAATGTTGTCAGATGCCTACAATGAAGACAAAAATGGTGTCAGGGTCAACTACCGCTGATGATAAATTTACTAATGGTAAATTATTTAGCTTGAAAAGGCTACAAGCTAAGACTAAAGTGGAGGGAAAGTTGGTGCATGACTTTTTGTTCACAGATGATTATGCACTCAATGCAGCCTCTGAAGTTGAGATGCAACAAAGTATGGATCTGTTCTCTGCCATTTGTGCTAATTTTGACCTAACAACTCAAAAAACCCAAAGTTCTATACCATCCATACATAGAACCAGCAGTTACAGCAAATGGAGAAATTTTGAGTGTTGTGGATAAGCTCACTTACCTTGGAAGTATGCTTTTCAGCAATGTAAACACAGATGATGAGGTTGTCACACACATTGATATAGCTAGTTCAATGTTTGAGAGACTCCTAAGGAAAGTATGGGAAAGAAGAGGTATTAGGCTGTCTACCACACTGAAGGTCTACATAGCTGTCATGTTGACTTCATTGTGGCATGCATGTGAAACTTGGACAGCATACTAGTGCCATGAAAAGAGACTGAATCACTTTCATTTGAATTGTCTTAGGAAGATTCTGAAGATCCTCTGGCAAGATATGGTACCAGACTCTGAGGTCATTTCTTAAGCTGAACTGCCAAATCAATTTGTACAGGCTTAGCAATGGGAAAGAGCAACCAGTAATCTCTTAGTTGCGTTTTTATCTCTCCCATCATAATGTTTTGCATTTGACAGATACTTAATGTTTATTCAATTGCGTTCAATTGTTTAATTAAATTCAATTTATATTTATGTAGCATTTAATGGAAGTTCAAAGAGATAATTGATTTGTCCCAACTTATAAGAAGGAGAACTCAAATCTCTGACTGGTCTAGAAAGCAGTAATCTCAATTTGGATTCCTGGGAAAATTCTAGAATAGCTTATCTAGGAAGAGAAACAGTGATTACAAAGAACCAGTACACTTCTATCAAGAACAGGTCATAACAAGCATATTTTCATTTTTATTTTTTGTGACAAAGCTTCTAAACTGACAGAAATTAGAAGCATCCTATATCTTAGATTTTTAGCAGAGCTCTTAATAAAATATCTCATGTTATGGGGTAGCTAGGTGGTACAGTGACTAGAACCCTGGCCTGAGTCAGGAGGACCTGAGTTCAAATGTGACCTCAGACACTAAACAGTCACTAGCTGTGCGACCTTGGGCAAGTCACTTAACTCCAATTGCCCTGCCTTCCCTCCTCCAAAAATAAAAGCAAAAATGAATGAATGAATGAAATATCCCATGTTAGTTTTAAGGAAAAGATGGTAAGATGTGGGTTAGACAATAGTACTATTAGGTGTATTTGGAACTGGTGGAAGAGTTGTAGGAGAGAAGTAATCACTAAAGATTCCATGTTAAGTTGGAAGCAGGTCTCCAGAGAAATGGCCCAGAAATCTGTGCTTTGCCCTTGTGTTTAACTCTCAACAATTATTTGAATAAAAGGAACAGATAGCATTTTTATCATATTTGCAGATGACACAAACCTGGGAAGGATACTAGAACATTGGATGAGACAGTTGGTCCAAGCAGACCAACAAACTAGAAAATTGGGTTGATAACAGTAAAATATAGGGGTAAATGTAAAGTTTTACACTTCAGTTCAAAAAATCAATTTCACAAGTACAAAATGGCAGTGACATGATTAAATAGTAGTTTATTTTTAAAAAGAACTTGATTTTTAGTGAACTACAAGTCCTCCATGATTTACCAAGGTAGCTTCAATGTTCCCCTCTATAAATGAAGTCTTCAAATAAAGTCTACATAGTCAATTAAGGCAGTGGAAAGAGAGTCGAAATTGGAATATGGAACATGAAATCATGGACTTAAGTTAGAATCCTGGCTCTGTCACTACCTGTGTCTTCTTGGGCAACTAATTTAACCTTTCTGAAACTCAGCTTTCAAATCTGAAAAAAAATGAGTTGGATTAGATGATTTCTGAGGTCTCTTCTAGCTTTACATGTGATTCACTAAGGGGGTTCTTTTGAGGATGGTTGTGAAGACCTCTTTCAACTCTGAAATTCTGTTATTCTGTGGTTCTAGATCCAATGATCTTCCCATTCTATTGAAACATTATCAATTCACTTCATGTGTAAATCTAAGCTCCTCCATACAATTATAAATGCCTGGAGAAGAGGGACTGGGCCTTTGTTAGCCTTCTCCATAGTACCTCACATAGTATTAGAACTATAATGGTCTTGCAATGGACATCTGTTGATTAGAAATAATAATGGGAGATATTGATATGTCCTCTTTGTTTAGTGTGATGCAGCCACCACAAACCCTGATAAGTTGGAAGGCTTACTCTGTATTTTGGCTTCCCAGTTGATTTTAATTACCACCTCTCCCTGATGTGGCTCTCTCACTCTCTGCTTCAGAAGTCCCTGGTGACACTCCAAGGCATTGCCATTTCTGGGCCTGTGTGAGCAGCAGTGCTGGCTATAAACATGGCACTCTCAGGGCTATATTAAGGTTTTATGAGTCTTTGTAAAATGGATTAAGGGATTCAGTGTGAAATTCTATTTTTTCAATGTTCTTCAGTTCCACTAGTTCCAATCACACTAACACTTTTCTTCAATCTGTGCTCCTGCCTGCCTGTGATTCTTTATACTATGGATTATAAGAGAAATCTAATGTTGCCTTTTAAAAGCAAATGATGAATGTGAAGATGTTTATGTCATTCTGACTTCAATCACCTCCTTGAAGACTTTGTCTTATCATCTTTTCCAGTGGGTGTTCTTAGTCTAACGTTCTACAAAAGACCAAGTGCTGATAGATAGACTTTGTGAATAACTTAACTTCCACTCTTCCCATGGGATAGATGAGAATATCATGATAAGATTCTCATGGGAAGATCATTTATTTTATGTATTATTCTAGTCTTCAGAATGCCAAAGCTAAATAAGGTTTTAGAAATCCTGTGGTACAACTCCTTTATTTCCCAAACACACACACACACCACCACCACCACCACCAACAACAACAACAGTTGTGAGCCAAAAAGGTTAAGTGACCTGTCAAAGTCACACAATTATTTAATGTCAGAACTGGGACTAGGTCTCTGTCTCCTGACTCCCAGTCCTATGTTCTTTTATCCATATCAAGAGGGACAGTAAGTCTAAAATCTGGTTCTACAAAGGCTCAGATAAGCACCCTGCCCTCAACTAGGCACTGTAATAAACTCATACCACCACCATCTTTGTCCTTCACCCTACCTCTGACTCTATTTTTCTCTATGATTCCTACTCCATTTCCAAACTTTAGTATCAAAAGAAATTCTCTTCTGACCCTGTTAATTTAGCATCATTAGTATTGTGATCAGAGGCAGGGATGGAGTGGGTCTACTCATTCAAAAAAAAAAAAAGAAGGGACATGCTCAAAATCTGAGGACAGGGTAAGAAAATAGTACCTCTTTAAATAGTAGCTGTATAGATTTAACAATAGAATGGAAAAGATTCATTGCATGAAGAAGTAAGCGACTCTAAGACATGGTTAGTAAATGTGTTGCTGATGAAATTGAAGTATCTTGTAAGTCCTAGCACAGAGAATACTCAACTAAGATGGCACCATGGACAGCATGTTGAATTTGGAGTTGGGAAGGCTAGAACTCAAATCCTGCCTCAAATACTTACTAACTGTGTGATCCTCAGAAAGTCGCTTAACTGCTCATAGTCTCAGTTTTCTCATATGTAAAATGGGTATAATGAGAATACCTACTTCACAGGGTTCTCATGGGGGTCAAATGAGTAAACACATACAAAGCACTTTGCAAACCTTAATGTGCCATATAAATGCTAGCTCTTGTTGTTGGTTTTGTTGGTATTAGCTGTGCTCCAAATATGGTACTAGGCTTTTGTACGTAAGACATGACTCTTGTCCTCAAGAAATTATCGTCTGAGGAACAAGATGCTAAAACAGGTAACTAAAATATACAATATTTCATGATGTATGCATTAGAGAATTAAAAAATAACAAAGGGTCACGTAAATTCTGAGCAGGAATCATCAAATTTAGAAGTGTGGAGGGACAGCAGAAGCCATCTAGTCCAACCTATATAAGAAAAGAACCCTTTCTATCTACCCAACAAATGGTTACCTGTTTTCTGTTTGGAGACCTCCAAGAATGGAGAATCTACCACCTTCTGAAACAAGTCATTCTCTTTTCTCATAGTTCTCATTGTTATAAAGTTTCCTTTTTTCCCCAGACACAAAACTTAAATTGGCCTCTTTGCAACTTTTTCCTATTACTTCTAGTTCAGACGTCTGGAGCAAAAATTGAATCTGTCCTCTTCTATATGACAGTCTGACTATTATATCCCCCCTGGATCTTTTGGCTAGATATGCTTGTTTTCTTTAGCTCAGCCTCTTAAGTCATGAAACTAAGGTCTTTCATCGTTTTGTGTTGCCCATCTCTGAATCTCTCCAGTTTATCAATGCCAACTAAGAAAGTTTTATAGTAGAGACAACATGTAAGAAAGGCCTTAAAGGAAGGATGGGGGTTGAATAGGTGAAGAGAGGGGGGAAAGTATTCCAGGCATAGGGAACAATGTCAGCAAAGGCACAGGAGGGTGAGAGTATTATGTGAGGTATAGACCACAGTCTAGCCAAAGTATGTAGAATGGAATAATATAAAATGGGACAGGTAGGACAGATTGCAGAGGTCTTGAATATAAGATAAAGAAATAGGAACTTTAATTCATAAGAGTGTGCTATAAAATGAGTAAGAACTGGCTTTGTGGGGTGGGTCACACATTGACACACATTTAGGATTAATCTACAAGATTAATGCTTTCTTAAGTCTAACCTGGGGTACTGTGGATAGAGTGCCAAGCCTTGAAGTCAAGAAGACTCATCTTCATGAATTCAAATCTGGCTTCAGATACTTACTAGATGGGTGACCCTGAGCAAGTCATTTAATCCTGTTTGCCTCAGTTTCCTCATCTGTAAAATGAGCTCAGAAAGAAAAGGCGAACCACTCCGGGGTCTTTGCCAAGAATACCCGAAATGGGGTCTTGAAGAGTCCGAAACAACTGAAAAATAACTCAACAACAAAAGTCTGGGCCAATGGTCATGACAGTCTGGGACAAAAGCAAATAAAAGGGTGTGGATTTGCATGGAAACTGGCAAAAGGAAAGCCAGAAAAATCAGTATTTCTCATTGTATATTCAGCACAATCCAAGAGAGGTGTTTTAACCAACCAGTATGAATATTTAAACCTACTTAGCTAGTATCTCCCTAAAGGCATAGTAATTGCATAAAATTGTCCAAAAAATTTATCTGACTCCCATTAATTTTAAAACTATAGTTACCAAGCAACTTAATTATACTGATTTAGTTTCCCAAGTGAGTTCCCTTACTGGGAAGGGAATGAGCTGACCAGATGACATGAGCATTACCCATCACTTGGCAGCTCTGGTTCTCCATGTAAATTAATACCCTGGCATCCTGGTTTATCAATCAGGATCGTGTGGGTTGTTAGTGTGACTCAGTCTCCCAGAATTTAATCACCCCTAAGGGAAAACAGAAGACCAAGCCTTGGACTAGTGGTACTCCCATCCAACACAGGAAAAGTCAGCATGAAACTCAGTAAGGACCAGTCTTTAACACTCTTTCTAATACTTGATATGATATGACTTTGATTATTGAACAAAGGTCTCCAAAAATTACTCATCTAAAGAAAGGTGGAGAGGCAAACAGTGAGCACGAATAGACTGTAACACACTGCCAGACGAGAGATGAGCGGGGAAAAATGGCAAAAAGAATTTCATCAGAAACTGGTAGGGTAATAATCAGTATTTATATAGCATTGGAATGCTTGCAAAGCACTTTGCATGTGCTATCCCTTATGATCCTCATAACCACCCTGGGAGGCAGATACTCTTATTGCCCCCATCTTGCAGATCAGGAAAATGAGGCCAAGAGAGGTTAAGTGACTGGTCTAGGATCACACAGCTAGTAAGTGAATGAGGCAGGCTATGAACCCAGGTCTTCCTGAGTCTGAGTCCAACATTCTCTCCACTGTACCACCTAGGTGCCATTCATAAACAGAAAAGAAGATGGACTAGACAGATGGCAAGAATGGGAGATAATTGATGAGCCTTCATGCACCATTGATATCAATTGATGTCCCTAGAATGTTGGGTGGGCCCCTACTAGGGGATTTACAGGAAGACATAGACCAGAGTCATACAGATGAGACAGCATGGATGGATGGCAGGGGAGAGCATTCCAATGAGCTCACGTACCTATTGAAATATTATGCTCATTCTGTAATGTACATATGTGTGTGTATGTTATCTCTACCGCTTTTGACCAATGGAAAAAATGTAAGGGTCAATGAGATTAAATGGCTTGTTTAAGGTCGTACAGAAAATCAGTGCTACGGTCATACTTGAACTCAGGTCTCTTGTCTTCTAGCCTAGGGCTCTTTCATTTTCTCAGTGTTCCATCTATCTGCCTTGCATCTGGCCTGTGACTCTTCAGCCAAAGTTGTGGGTTTCCTCCTACCATACTGTCAAGCCTTAGATCATAGGTTGCCACTCTGAAGGCCAGGAATGCCTGGCAGGAAGACAGAAAGAGGGAAGGAGAGAGGGAAAGATTATTTATACTGGTGCTACTTACACATGATTTCAATCAATCATAAGCATTTATTAAACACCTACTACTATATGCCAAGCTCTGTTCTAGGCAGCAGTAACACAAAGACAGAAAGAAGGAAAGAAAGAAAGAAAGAAAGAAAGAAAGAAAGAAAGAAAGAAAGAAAGAAAGAAAGAAAGAAAGAAAAAGAAAGAAAGCAGGCTTCTTTACTCTTTGTTTATACAGATATTCTTAACCTAGGGTCCATGAACTTTTAAAAAATATATTTTTTAACTGTTTCAATATTTAATGGTTTCATTTGTAACCCTATGTATTTTAAGCATTTAAAAACATTATTCTAAGAAGAGATCCACAGGTTTTACCAGACTGCCAAGGGGGTCCATGAAACAAAAAGTAATTTAAAACCCCTAGTCTATACCAATGCAGAACCGGATTGGCTTTCCCAGAGTCTTGAAGGAGTCTTGTCTCATTACTCTGTCATTACAATGCACAATTCCTCCCAATCTCTGGTTTTCAAAATCCAGGCCCCTATCCCATTGACAATTGCCAAGATGGATGGAAGCTTCAGTTTTAGAGTGGGTAGAAGCCAGAGTGCTTTCTCCCAGGCTCACACACTTAGCAACTCCTCCATGCAGCCCAGGCTCATTGCAAAGAAACAAACAAAGTTCAACATTTCAGCTCCAAACATGCAGTGATGGGAAGCTGTTCTCCCAATCATCTCATCCGGGAGAGGCTTAACTACTAAGTTTGATAAGCAGAGGGTTACCCCCAAAGCCCAGCAGTTTGACAGTGGATATCTGTAGGCTTTCTCACTGTGCAAGTTAGACCAGGGAAGGGGAGGTGGGCTCCAAAGTCATTTCCATATGTTAGCATTTTAATTATATTTCCACAAGCTTTGCCCGAGAGTGAGAAGATCTGTTTTTAATAAACAGCAACTGGTAGGCACTTTCTCCCAATTTAAATACCTCCCTATGGATGACATTCTAATAAAAGACTCTCTTCCATTTCTCTTTGTCATCTGATTTGCCATCATAGCAGGCTACTGTAATATTTTCCTTTTTTTCTCATTTGTCTTCCTTAAGTAGGATTAAAGCCCACAGTGAGATTTTCCTCCCTTAAACTCTTAAGTATTTGTCTAAATTCACCATTGTCAATTCAAACTAATTGGTAGTTTTTCTTTTTGGGTGTGTTGAATTCTCATCTAGGGCTTGAGCCTCTTAAAAGCAAGGTCTATGCCTGTTCTAAGCACAAGACACTGCATCTCCAGACTCCAGGTCTAGAACTCTCTCCCTCTTCCTCCTCCTCTCTTCCTCCTCCTCCTCTCTCCCTTCTGGCTCCCCCTAGCTTTAGTTCCAGCTAAAATCCCATCTTCTGCAAGAAACCCTTTCCTGATTCCCGTTAGAGTTAGAACCTTCCCTCTGTTGGTTATCTCCGGTTTATTCTGTTTATATCTTGTGTGTTCATAATTGTTTATGTGTTCTTTCCACCATTAGACTGTGGGCTCCTTCAGGGTAGAGGCTATCTTTTGCCTTTTTGGGTGTCTACAGTGCCTAGTACATAGTGGGTGGCAATAAATGTTTATTGACTGACTTTTACTCCTTTCTATAAGACATTCCTGACACCTAGATTAGTAGGTGGAACATTTGATAGAGCTATGGTCCTAAAGTTAGGAAGCCCTTAGAACCAATCCAGCTTCAGACTCTTACTAGCTGTGTAACCCTGGGCAAGTCACTGAACCTCTGTTTGCCTCAGTTTCTTTAACTGTGAAGTGGGTATAATAACTCCACCAACCTCTCAAGGTTGTTGTGAAGACCAGACAAGAGAATATTCATAAAGTGCTGTGCCTGGCAAATAGTAGGCATTATATAAATTCTTATTCCTCCCCTTGCTTCCATCTGATAGGGCAACATTGCATACTGGTCAGAGACCTGGCCTCAGAGTTGAAAAGACCTGGGCAAATCACAAATGCCCTAGTGCCCCAAGGGAATGTTTTAAGACTGCTGAAGAGTTGTTCATCTGTAATGGTAAAATAAGTTTCCTCACCAGGAGTTGTCTACAACAATGAAATCAGACCAAAAATCTCCATTGCCTAGCATAATACTAGGCAGAGAGTAGGCTTTCAACATATACTTGAGAACTGCATTCCATCTGCTTCATCAATTCCCTCTTGCTCTTCTCCAATCCTTCAGAAAAAAAGGGCCAGAGATGGCATCTGGCTAGAAATGGGTCTAAGCCACAGGACTTGAAAACCAAGGGCGTCCTTGCCGACCTTGAACCATATGAGATGGACAGGAAGTCCTTAAACAACGTCAGTAAGTAATGAAAGTGTTCTTGCTAACTGTCTTGCAAGATTATTGCATTAAATAGCAGGAGATCTGGAGTCTGGACTACATTCCATCACTGACTAGCTGTGTGACCTTGGGCAAGTCACTTTAACTCTCTGATGTTTAATTTCCTTATCTGTAAAATGAAGAGATTGGATTAGATCGAATCAATCACTTTAAATATATCTATGTCTATATACATATACATATGTACATGCATGTATACATATACACATGCACATACACATATGTGTGTGTATATACATATATATATATATATATATATATATGTATATACATACATAGAGAGCTAGTTAACTCAATGGATAGAGAGCTGGGCCTAGAGTCAGGAAGACTCATCTTCCCGAGTTCAAGTCTGGCTTCAGACACTTACTAGCTATATGACCCTGAGCAAGTCACTTGATTCCATTTATCTTAGTTTCCACATTTGTAAAATGAGCCAGAGAAGGAAATGGCAAACTGCTTCAGTATCTTTGCCAAGAAAACCCCAAATGGGATCGTGAAGGGTCAGACATGACTGAAATGACTCAGCAATAAAACAAACACATACACATGTGTGTATATGTGTTTATTTACATACACTTACATGTATATACACATACATATATATATATATACACATGTACATATATGAGTATTTTCTAACCCCAAATTCTGATTATCAGAGTTTTCCAGAATGAAATGGTCTGTCTTGAGGAGTGAAGAGCTTCTCTTCACTAGAAGTCTTCAACAACAGCCTGGGAGCTGGCTAGGTGGTGTAGTGAATAGAGCACCAGCCCTGGAATCAGGAGGACCTGAGTTCAAATTCAAGCTCAGACACTTAACACAAAAAAACTAGCTGTGTGACCTTGGGCAAGTCACTTAACCCCAATTGCCCTACCTTCCCCCCTCCAGAAAAACAAAACAAAAAGAACAGACTGGATGACCGCTTGTTCAGAAATGAAGAAGATAGAATTCTTGCTCAGGTACAGGTTGGACTGGATAAGTAACCCCAGTGCCTAGCAAAAGGGTCAGACAAAAAACAGCCACTTAATAAATATCTGTTTATTAACTAATATTTATGGAGTACCTCGAGGTTGGCAAAATGCTTTCCTAACCAGAGTCTTGTGATGTAATTGTGGCAATTATTTTAATCCTATTTTACAGATCAGGAAACAGGTTCTGACAGGTCAAACATCTTGCTGAATGATCTCACAGCTAGTGAATAGATACCTGAGACTAGATTCGAAGTCAGGTCTTGTGAATTCAAACTTAGTGTTCCCTTTGCCATGCTATGCAGCCTTTTGTGATCTTTTCCAAATAGAAAATTCCATGATGCTGGGGCCAGCACATTCTGAGAAGGAGGTCAGGTGCAGGGAAAAGGAAGAATAGGAGGGGATACAGAGATCTGGCTCAATCCCTGCTTCCTAAAAGCTTACACTTTACCTGGGACCAGGCACTCCCTAAGGTCTTATTCAGATTTACATTTACTGTTAAGTCAATAGTTTTATGATTCTAGCCTATGGTTGCCCCACTTACGTTCACAGAAGCATCCATAAATTATACCATTATGGATTTTTCTCTTGGCAACTGAACAGACATCTGTGTATAAATTTTGTCAGCTCTTTAGCTTACTAAGCACAGCATTAACTCAATATGGCATCTTCACAGCAAGGATCCCGTCAATCAGCATCTGAAGGGGAAAAAAAATGTGTGAATCTACTAGAATATAACAGAGTTATAAAAAGAAAAGCAACTTGGGACACCCCAGAAACAATTATAGCTCAAGTCAACTCCTAAATATGCCTCTGCCAATGTGGACAAAGGGATTGAGGAAGTATCCTGTCAATATGTTTAATATGGACCTGTAACCAAGCAGGATCATTGAGATGAATCATCATAACCAGCATTCATATAGTGCTTTTAATTTTATAAAGTTCTTTACAAACATTTTTTTCATCTGATCCTCACAACAATTCTAAGGAGATGCTATTAGTATAATCATTATTCCCGTTTTACAGATGAGGAGACCGAGGCCGAGAGAGGCTCCATGACTTGACCAGCATGCAGCTAGAAATTGACTGAGGCTGGATTTGATGTCAGGTTTTTATGATTCCAAGTCCAGCTCTCTCCCCACTGCACCTTTATGCTGATGTAAAGCCAAGCACGAGCAGCTTTCCAGAGGACTGCTGCTGTGAACAGCTTCAAGATTCTGATTACACAGTATAGTTAACTCTCTATTTATTCAGCAGTAAATTGAGGCAAAAGATTCACAGAAATCAAAGTACAGCATTCACAATGTTATGATATAACAACTTACCACTAAAATGGCCACATAGTTTTCACCAAAGTGGCCATATAGTTTTAAACAAAGTATAGTCATTTAGTAACTCAATCATTTAATAAGTCCTTAATTCAACCATCCTTAAGGAGGCTTGTCTCCTTAACAGACACAAAGTACAAAGGTCAAAGTTCTCCACCCCAGGCCACAGTAAATCATAATCTTCTCAGTCAATATCAGGTACCCAAGAAGAGATCTTTTCATCTTGACTCGAGGCTGGTTCTCAGCTTCCATGGTTTCTTTTCCATTGTCCCAGCACCTGTCCAAATCTACACAACTGTCACCTGGTTTCAAAGGCAGGCAGCTCCATGTTCCTTGTCCAGCTCCTTTCCCAGTTCCTCATCCAGTTCCCATTCCATATTGAAGCTCACAGTGTCCAGTCCACCTCAAGTGCTTCACAGTTCCTGTTTCTGGGAAGACAAAGCTCAACAGAGCCAAAGCAACATTCATGCACGTTGTCAGCACCATCATCAATTCCAATTCACTATCTGCCTGTGAAATCAACACAGGCTAACCAACAGGGTCTGAGAACACAACACAAATCATCAATATTGAAATCAACCAACACCCACCAACAAGATCCAAGAGGTCAACACAAATCATCAGTAAAGTCCCAAGACCTCCAAAACCTTCCTCCAGGTCTTCTGTAAACAGACAACCAGAAAATCCTCTTTCAGGGCTTCTAATAAGGTCCCAGGGCTTCTGTACAAAGTATCACAAATAAATATCAACAAAGACACAACAGACAAACATAGAGTGCCAGGATACCACAAGTTTTCTCCTCCACCACAAAGAGCTTCCTTCTCAGTTCTGCTCTCTCCAGCCTGGGTCTCTCCTTATATATAGTCATTAACTCCTCCCCAGGAGTTCACAAATTCTAGGGTTCACAAGTTGTGGGATTCACAAGTTCTGGATCTTAATACTTGATACAATCATGAACTGAAACAAGGTGTTAACTATTTCTGTGTTAATTATATAGCTGAAGTAAGGTTTTAACTACTTCTTTGCTTGCCTTTTCAGCTGATTATTCTGACAAGAGTACTGTCAGTCACAATAGTTGTATCAGCAATGCAGTATTCACAATGCCTACAGTAACTATAAATATGCTGATATAGTTATTAATCACAAAATGGAGCAGGCTCTCTACATAAGAAATATAGA
>JAQQSU010008108.1:0-13041 GCA_028627135.1 Pseudochirops cupreus | reverse complement strand
CTCTCTCTCTCTCTCTCTGCCTCTCTCTCTCAGCCGGCTTCAGTCTCCAGGATTCTTCCTTCAAGGGGAGCAAAATTCCAATTCTGTCTGTCTGTCTCTTGAATTCTTGCTTATGTACACACCTCAGCCAATCCCTTGTTCCACATCAACAGGGGCTCAGCCAATCCCCTTGTTCCACATCAACAGGGGCTCAGCCAATCCCCTTCCTCCACATCAACAGGGGAGTTCATGCCTTCTCAACAGTGGGACAGTTTGCACCTTCCACATTAGTACTTAGTGCTAAGTATCCTGCTAAACTGATTACTATTACAGGAAGTTGGAAGGAATTCTAGATTTAGGGCAAGGGATTTTAACCGTGTGTGTGTGTGTGTGTGTGTGTGTGTGTGTGTGTGTGTGTGTGTGTGTTATGTATCTCTTTGAAAATCTGGTGAATTTTATGGATCTCTCTTAAGGATAATGTTTCAAAATATATAACATAAAGTACAAAGGATTATAAAGGATGCCAACCATACTAAAATACATTTTTCAAAATATTTAAAAATTAAGTTCACAGATAAAGAATCCCTGATTTAGGAAGAAGACAAGTTCTGTTTTAAAAGTAGAGGATTTGAGGTGGTGATAGCCAGGTGGAGATCTCCAGAAGGTAGTTGGAAGACCAAAAAGAAAGATCTGGGGAAATGTTAGGGTTAGATAATTTAGACTTTGGAGTCATTTATGAGGGTAGTAACTAAACATATAAGAAAGCATAAAATCACCAAAGACAGGAATGTAGAGAGAGTGAGGAGGAGAGAAAACGTTCCAGGTCACTGTCTTGTTGAAAATCAAAGATGATAAACCAGCAATGGGTACTGGGAGGGTATAGGTAGGTGGGTACAAAGAGAACCAGGAGATAGGATTGTAGGGAAATAGTGGGATCTTTGTCATGGTCAGAAGGAGGAATAAAAGTTAGCTTTTGTTTTGTTGTGCTGATGAAAGCTATACACAGTAAAGGTTTGAATGTGTGTGGGCGTAAAGGATGATAATAATAATAATAGCATTATGTAGCACTTTAAGGTTTGCAAAACACTTGAAATATGTTAACTTATTTGACATTCACAGCTCTGACATAGGTGTCATTATTACCCCCTTTTTATTTTTTAAAATATGTGTTATTTTTTAACATTCTATTTGAAATTTTTTTGAGTTCCAAATTCTCTCTTCTATTCCTGCCCCACCCACTGACAAGGCAAACAATATAACAATTATACATGTGAAATCATGCAGAACATATTTCCACATTAGCCGTATCACTAAAAAAAAAAACAAACCAAGAAAAATAGAGAAAATGAAATAATTGTACTTTAATTTGTAATCAGAGTTCATTAGTTCTCTTTCTAGAGGTGGATAGCATTTTTCTGAGTTCTTTAAAACTGTATTTGATTACTATATGGCTCAAAGTAGCTAAGTCTTCACAGTTGATCAATATTACAGTATTACTATTACTGTGTACAACGATCTGGTTCTGTTCATTCACTTTACATCAGTTCATAAAGGTCCTCCCATGTTTCTCTGAAACCACCCCTCTCATCATTTCTTATATCACAATAGTATACTATCGCAATCATATGGCACAACTTGTTCAACCATTCCCCAACTGATGGGCATCCTTTCAATTTCTAATTCTTTGTCACCACCGCAAAAAGAACTGCTATAAGTATTTTTTGCATATATAGAGGTCCTTTTCCTTTTCCTCGGATCTCTTTGGGGGTACAGAACTGGTAGGGCTAGGTCAAAGAGTAGGCACAGTTTTATGCTCCTTTGGGCATAGTTACAAATTGTTCTCCGGAATGATTGGACCAATTCACAACTCCCCAGCAGTTCATTATTTTCCTTCATCCTTTCTAACATTTGTCATTTCTGATAGGCATGTGATGGTATCTCCAAGTTGTTTTAAAAATTTGTATTTCTCTAATCCATAGTTATTTAGAGTACTTTTCATATGATTATAGCTAACTTTGATTTCTTCTTCTGAAAACTGCCTGTTTATATCTCCTGACAATTTATCAATTGGAGAAGTGACTCATTTTTATAAATCTGACTCAATTCCCTACATATTCAAGAAGAGATGCCTTTATCAGAAAAACAATATGCAAGGAACTCTAACCATATATGTTAATGAATTGTCTGCCTATCTTTATGAAAAAAGCTTTCTAGTCACTGTATCTTAGCAGATGACACCTGAGATGGTTAACACATGATCCTGAAAAATTAATACTAGAAACCTGTAGCAGAGAGAAATCTGATAAACACAAGGCAAGCAGAGACAACATAATGCCCAGTGGAGATAAGATGCCAAGCAGAGATAGTGTGATCATCACAAAGACCACATGCCAAGCAAAGTTGGTCCTCTCAGCAAAGAGCATCTAAGTATTATGAGACGAACTTCCCTAGTTGTTACACCATAATGCCGACGCAAAATTCAAAATATTTCTGCACCATTCAAAATAATGAATTCATTTTCTATCCAAAAATAAAGGTCTCAATTCATACACAGCTCCTTTCACAAGTCATATTTATCGTTTATTCAAGCCCTCTCTCACTGTATTTATATTGGTCCCCCTCCCCCCCAATTCCAACTTCTTTTGTATAAATTGTCATTGACAGAGAACTGGTCTCAGAGCCAGGAAGAACTGGGCTCAAGTCCCATTCTTAAATATATATTGGCTGTGCGACCCTGGGGCAGTCACTTAGTCTCTCAACGGTCTAGGCCAGCAGTTCTCAAACTTTTTGTTTTCAGGACCCATTCACACTCTTAAAAATTGAGGATGCCAAATATTTGCTTATGTTGTTTATATCTATCAATATTTACCACGTTAAAAAATTAAAACTGATTCATTTCAAACGCATATTAATTAATTTAAAATAATAGTAATACACCTATTATAAGGAAACCTAAAAAACATTTTAATGAAAATATAACTATTTTCCAAGACAAATGAAAAAATAGTGAGAATTACATTGCTTTACATATTTTTGCTAATCTCTTTAATGTCTGGCTTAATAGAAGACAGCTGGACTCTCATATTTGTTCATTCTGTCTGTTGTGATGTGTTTTGGTTGAAATATATTCAAAAAATCCAGCTTTATGCAGAAATGTAGTTGGAAAAGGGAAGAGTTTTTTAATAGGCTAATAAACATCTTTGAATTATTATGAATATAATTTTGATCTCTCACACCCTCAGAAAGCAGACCACACTTTGAGAACCACTGCTCTAGGCAACTCTCTAAGGCTCTAATTGTTGAAAAGAAGCTGATCTGCCTTGGTAGGGGCCTCTCCTGTATGCATGAAATTCCAAATCTTCTCTCTTCTGTCTCTGTCCTTTGTCTAAGTAAAGGATTTTGGCCTTTTGCCTTGACCATCCTCTATCATTCAATGAACAAGATTGCTGCCACCTACTTCTGATCTTGCGTCACTCTGCCTTTTTATTTTTATCTCATATTACTGTGCTCCCCATACTCCATGATCTTGTCAAATTCTGCCTTCTAAATGCATCCAAAACACTCATTTCTAATCCAGCTGCTCCCTATTCCTCTAATGACTCCTTTCCTACTCCTTCCTCTTTGCCTGTTGAAGTCCTTGTCTTTCTTGTTCAGTCATTTTTCAGTCATGTCCAGCCCTTCATGACCCCATCTGGGGTTTTCTTGGCAAAGACACTCCAACTCATCTGAGCAAGCTGAGGCAAATGGGGTTGAGTGACTTGCCCAGAATCACACAACTGGTGTCTGAGAGGCCAAGATCTCAACTCATGACAATGAGTCTTCCAGACTCCAGGCCCAGAACCCTATCCATTTCACTAACTACTTGTAGATGTCCTACCTGTCCTTTAAAACTCAACTCAGATGCCACCTCTTCTATAAAGCCTATTGTCTTCAGTCAGGACATGACCTGCCCCATTCCATCTCACATAAGACTTTGCTTTTCAACTAATTTATCATGTGATAAATTAGGTCATTGTTATTTTATGCTTATCGTAGCCTCTCACAAAATTGTAAGGACTTTGTAGTCAAGGACTATGTCCTAGCTAAATCTAGCCCCTAAGACAAAACTCTGCACACTGTAACCACTTAAACTGTGTGTGCTGAATAAATGCATTTAAGCACCTTAAGACGTCTCTTTGCATTTGATTCTTTTTATTTAGATTCTCATTATCATTTCTATTGCTTTTTTCTCCCTATCTCTGTTGTCAATTTTGGGATAAAGTGTGTAAAAACTTATCCCTTTTACTTTTTTTTCTTCCCTAGCAACAAACTTAAGCAGTGTGTGTAGTGAATGGAAGGAGTGCTGGACTTTGAGGGAGGATTTCGACCCAAATCTTTTAATTCCAAAACTTGCTACTCATGAGACTATTGGAAAGTCATAAGCTCTCTAAAGACTCAGTTTTTTCATCTGTGAATTGAAAATAAGATAAATTTAAAAAAATAAAAAAATCAGGATTTTAATAATTGTATTCACTTCATTGTTTTGTTGTGAAGAACAAATGAAATAATACAAGTAAAGTTCTTTGCAAACCTTGAAGCTTAGGTAAATGTTAGCTGCTGTTGGGAGGTAGGAAGAGTAGTGGGTTTGGAATCAGAGGATTGAGATTCCAGTCCTTTCTTTGCCACTTCCTACCTGTGTTTAGTAAGAGAATTCACACAAGGCAGGAACTCAAACAGAGCTCAGAAGAAGCAATATGAGGACACTCTCCAGGTCTCTCTGAAGAACTTTAGAATTGATTGTGAGACATGGAAGACATTGGCACATGATCGCTCAGCATGATATGCCCTCATCAAAGAAGGTGCTGTGCTGTATGAGCAAAGCAGAATTGCAGTAGATCAAAAGAAATAAGATGCCCAAATTTAGAGACATTTCCACTCCAGACTTTCATATGGACTGTTTGTGCCTGACCTGTGTTAGAGGCTTCTGAGCTCATATTAGTTTGATCAGTCGCAGTCAGAAACATTGTACATTGACCTCAACATAGTGATGTCATTTTGGTCTTCAAGCATGAAGGACCACAACAACCTGTGTGCATCTCAATTTCCCCATCTGTGAAATGAGGGGATTGTCTGAAATGACCTCTAAGCTCTCTTTTAGCTCTAGATTGGTTCAGGTGAACTCCTCTTCTATAAGAATATATCAATCCCAATGGTGGAAAATCTAGTCATTTACATATTAAAAGAAAGAAAAATAAAACAGACAAAACTTGAAAAAAAAACCCCAATCAAATCTAAATTGCATTTGGACTTGTTTCATTATTCTCACTCCCTTGACTGAGATCATTTCATATTTGTTTCTCTAACTCAGATAATGTTCATAAAATTTGGTATTTGTCCTGAGAATAGAAGGCATGAAAGTGGCAGTAGACTCCCCTCTTCTCCTTTGTTTCATTATCATCTTCTTTAATCCTTCTAGACCTCAATGTCCTTCCAGACCTTTCCCCTCTTTCTGGCATTCTTCTTTCTATAGTTAAAACTCACAAGCCTTGGGATAACAATGGGAGAAATCCGTTCCATCCCAGCAAAATTTTGAAATCCAGATCATAAAACTGTCAACCAGGCTACCAGTTAGAAATGTATATCCTTTACTGGTTATACTGCCTCATCCACACTGAGAAAATCCAAAACAAGAAGGGGCTGGAAATCATCTTTGTAGTAGCAACCATATTTTCCTTCACTGGGTCATCCCTCATGTTGTTCCAATCATTCCACATAGAAAATGTTTATTCTTTAAAATCTCTTGGAAATGAGTTTCTACAACTAAGCTGCTGAGATGTATCTGGTCCCTAACACCATAACCACAGCTTCTAAACCTACTTAGCCCCATTTGTAGATTCAGCTCTATTCTAAGCTTTAGAATTAATTCTCGTCTACGTGAGAGAAAATTAAAAAGAATCAAACAACCCTTCATGGCAACTGTTTACAGGTTCTGCATGCAGATGTATTGCTTCTGATTTATAGTCAGATGTGTTGGTTATCATTGTTGTCCAGTCATTTTTCAGTTGTGCATGACTATTCATGACTCTGGGATTTTCTTAGAGGTAATGGAGTGGCTTGCTATTTCATTCTCTGGTTCATTTGACAGATGAGGAAACTGAGGCAAAAGGGGTTAAGTGACTTGCCCAGGGTCACACAGCTAGTAAGTGTCTGAGGCCAAATATGAATTCAGGAAGATGAGTTGTCCTGACTCCAGGCCCAGCACTCTATCCCCTGGGCCATTTAACTGCCTGACTGTGTGTTTCACTCATCTCTTACTAACTTCCTGCAACTTTAGGCTAGACTGACAATAGTTGGTACTAGACTTCCCTGATGTTGATGTTAGGGGCTCCCATTTATTGCTTGCCTTCTGTTTAGGATCATTGGTTCAGATCTGGAGGGAAATTTGCAGGCCACCTCCAAGTTCCAAGAAGAGACTATCCAGCCCCTCATTTTACTAAGATCTTAAGAGTTTAAGTGTATTCCTCAAGGTCACACAGCTAATCCCTAAAGGAGGACTCAAATTCAGATAGGTCTTCCTTACAATAGCCTGTCCCCTACACCACTTGTTCAATATAGTCTGTCCACTACCCGACTTGGTCCTGTTACACCTGTCTGCAAATTCCTGAATTGGATTAAGAACTTGGATCTTGTATTTTACCTAGAGGTTGGCTAGCAGTTTACATGTCTTCCCATTCCTTTCCAGCTTGCACTGATCTCTTTCTGTTATATTTATATTCTGGCCTCATATTCTATCTGTAGGATAATAGATCCCTAGTCATGGTTTCTTATTAAGACCTTTCACTTACCCTCTAGGTCTACCTGAATTACCAGCAGAGTCACATTCAGTCTTTTTGGGGCCTGGAGCAATGTAATCTTGAATCAATTGGGTAGTAGTGGGGAGAGATCACTCTCGGGAAGGAGAAACTCTAGGACTGAAACACATAAAGTGGGGAGACAGATTCTGGGACACGATGCAAGCAGAGGAATACTTGAAGGCTGCTGCTTCTGGAGGAGGCATAGGGCCAGGCTGGGGAGAAGGTTATTTTGTGTGTGGTCTTGGGTGGCAGGAGGAGGGAAGCCATCTGGTATTTTAAAACTACTATTTAAAAAATTTTGCACTTTCTCAGCTTCAGTTCCTTGGGGGCAAATCCCCCAATAATACCCAGTCATGCCTTTGATTCCCAGATGTAACTTTCCTCCATCTGGCCTATGCTGCCATTTATGACAATTTGAGTCTTGCTTATGCCCCCGATTCAATAATGTTTTCCAGTGATAATTCTTACTGTTAGTATTATTTCTTATATTTAACTTTTTTTTTCTGCTTTAATATAAACCCATTCCTCTTTCACATAAACCTGATGATAGGAATAGCAGAAATGAAGTTGCAACTGCCTGACATTGCATGGTATGTGCTTGCCAGGGAAGAGTCTTCTGCGATGTCAGTAAACAGTGTTAACATCCCTTAAACATACTCCTGTTTAAAACCGATAGCATTTGGAATAGTGTTCTTATATTTTCACCTTGTGCTTAGGAAAAGGTTAGACCAAAGTAGCAGTGATTTTTCTTTTTTTTAATTTAATATTTTATTTGCCCCCTAATAATATGCAAAAACAATTTTAAACATTTGTTTCCTAAAATTTTTGAGTTTTAATTCTCTCCTTCCCTTCCTTTCCCCCTCCCCTCATTGAGAAGACAAGCAATCTGATATACATTATACATGCGCAATCATATAAAACATATTTCCATGTTAGTCATGTTGTGAAGGAAAACACAGACAAAAAAAAGAAAAAGAAAGTAGAGGAAAAGTATGCTTCAATCTGCATTCGGAATCCACCCGTTGTAGTGATCTTTCTTTCTTTGATTCAGCAGGAGCCAGTGGACAACATTGGCTGTTACTATCTGGGGGAGGAGAATATGCTTTCTCTGTTCTACATTTTTGTTCATATATCCACGTGCAAAGGACCTACAGCTTTGATAGTAGCTTAAAAAAAGATGAATTTTCCTGAAATCAAATTAAGTCTCAGGATATTATATTTTTATATTCACTGAACTAATATTTTCTGAACTATTCTTGTACTGTCAGGATTTACACATACACACATATCACAGAGATCTATTTCCCTCTGGGCAGCTATTTTTCTAGCAACATTTTAAAAGATTAGTTATGGGGAAAACACAATATGCTATTGTCCAACTCTGAACTTAGGTTCAGTCATTCTTGACATTGGTCATCTAATTCCCATTTCATCTTTCATGGCTGTTTGAAATAGTCTTCTCTTGCTCTCTTGTGCTAAGCTTAAAACAAATTCAATCCATCAAACAACTAGTGCATACTCAACGAAGTGCAAAGATGTGATTCCTAGTGGGAATTTATAATTTCTTTGTTGAGAGATGTACAAAAATTAAAATTAAATGGTATTAAATTGGAAGGGTTAAAGGTTGGGAGCAGAGAGATCAGGTCTTAAGACTCAGGGTCAAACCTCATGCCCCAGGCCCCCTAGGCTTCTTTGCACCTTCCCCTCATACTCTAACACCCTCCCCTACACATCGAATTAGAATTAGCCACCTCTGAGAAAGAAAACATTCTTCAACAGAAGCCATCATTCCTTTGGGGAGACACTGTAATGGTGTCTCTCGAATGAGGTAATACTTATAAAGTGCTTAGCATAGTACCTGGTATGCTTATTACCTCATTTCCTCATTTCTTTCCTTTCTTCCTTCCCCTCCTCTGAAAGAATATTTTCAAGCCAACAACCAGGTATCCCAAAGCAACTACACATCCACTCCTCAACATCACAATTGGCCTCTACTATCCTTGTCTTCTAAGAAAAAGGACGCAAGCTTTATTTATGGAGGATCCCAAATTTGAATCTGACAGTGACCCTAGAATTCATCTAATTCAATTACCTTGTTTTACACACAAGGAGATAAAGGTCTAGTTTTGAGGTATCCTGCCCAAAGTAAAATAGATGAATGCCACAGCCAGGATTTGAACTCACCCCTTGGACTACAAATCCAGGGCTCTCTCCGTGGTATTGTGATACCATCATTCATAATCCATTGGATCTCTTAAAGCCATAGTACTCATTCAAGGAGATCACACTGAAGAAACTTATGCAGCAACAAACTACATCTTTTATGCCCTACAGGATTTACATACTTCTAAATCAGGCTTAAAATAACTCACAGAGAAAGAACAGAAAGCAGAGAAACACCAGTCCCTCAGTAATAAAGTAGTAAATGAAATATAAGCAAAGCTGAATCACATGATGAGGAGCACATGGCAAAAAAAAAATAGTGTTTATCCTGAGGAGTAGGATCTTGGTGCCTATTGCGAGCTGGCTGGGGGAGAGAACTGTGTGTAAGCACTTTGGAGAAAGGACAGAAAATGACAAACTTCTTCCACTCCCAGTCTGAATTCCGGTTGACTCCACTTTTCCACCTACCCTTCCCAACCTAGCAGCTGAGAGAGAAGCAGACAAAGGTGGTTTGTGAGCTGGCTTGGGTTTCACCTTACTTCAAGAAGACAGTGACAGGCTTAATATAAGCTTTCTGAATTTTTTTTATGACGTGTTAATATGCTATGTGGGTTAGAAACAGCATAAAGTAGTGGAAAGAGCCCTGGATTGGATTTAAAAGTCTTAGACTGGAGTCTAGGCTCTGGTGCTAAGTAAGTGGGTGCCTGAAAACCTACCATACACACTGTAATTACGCCCATAAGGTGGAAAACATCCAAATCTTGGTTCCCCCAATAGGTCAGCACCCTCCACAGTGCATTGCATGCAGTAGGGGCTTACTAAGGTTTTACTTAATGAAAGCATTTAGGGGAACAACTAAGCATCACTACTAGTAATATTTACTAGCATGTCCTACTTTAATTTAATTTTATTATTTAGGCAAGAATGCATTCTTTCACTCTACATGGAAGTAGATTTTATTTTAAATAAATTTAGACTCAAAATACTACTTAATTCAACTCTTATCTAGGTTGAAATATAATATCAAGCTTTAAGCTGGATAACCCATCAAAGACTTAAGTAAATAATTCCTAGGTAGTTGCTTAAGGCACATAGACCTTTAGTGACTTTCTCAGGGTCATACAACTCCTAAATGTCAAAGGCAGAATTTGAATCCAGGTCCCTGTTACACTAGGCCAGTGGTTCTCAACCTTCCTAATGCTGCAACCCTTTAATACAGTTCCTCATGTTGTGGTGACCCCCAACCATAAAATTATTTTCGTTGCTACTTCATAACTGTAATTTAGCTTGCTACTGTTATGAATCGTAATGTAAATATCTGATATGCAGGGTGTATTTTCATTGTTACAAATTCAACATAACCCACAGGTTGGAAATCGCTGCACTAGACTGACTCTACAGATATTGTCATCAAAATCATGCACCTCAGCTTCATTGACCAGCATATTTCAGGAAGAATATCTCTGATTAGATATATGCAGATAATTCCTTTGCTTTTTTTTTTTGGAGGGGGTAAGGTAGGGCAATTGCGGTTAAGTGACTTGCCCAAGGTCACACAGCTAGTAAGTGTTAAGTGTCTGGGGCTAGATTTGAACTCAGGTCCTCCTGCCTCCTGTCCCCACAGATAATTCCTTTACTAGATACCTTAACTTTGTACTTTCAGATGCAATGCAAAGTAACATTAATAAACAAAACACTAAAAGAGATAATGAAGTTGAATATTTGAGATCTAGTTCTGTTACTCACTAAATGTGCTGCATAATTCAGGGTAAATCTCCATTCGCCTCAGTTTCCTCAACTGCAAATTGGGGATAATAATAACACTTATGACTCTGGGTTGTTGTGAGGATCAAATGAGATAGTATTTCTGAAATGTTTAGCACAGTGCTAGGCATACGGGAGGCACTAAATAAATGCTTATTCCCTCCCCTCCCACTAAATATGTGATTGTAAGTAAGTTATGCCACCTTTTTTGCTTCAGTTTCTTCCCAAAGTCAAAAAGCTTTTACTAAGCACCTACTGCTTACTATGTGCCAGGCACTGTACTAAGCTTTGGAGACAGGACAAAAACCAAAACAAAAAGATTTAGTTGTTAGAGGACTTAATTCTTAATATTTCGCCCTAGAGGTAATAGGGAGCCAGTGAAGATCATTGAGAAGAAGGCGATATGACATCTTAGAAAAATCATCTTACCAGCTTACTGTAGGATAGATTAGAGTGAGGGAACACCTAAGGAAAACCTCTGATTTCAAACCCCATGTTCCTCATAATATTTCCGATCTCTGCATAGGTTCTCAAGCTTCTCATATGTAAGATAAAGGTAGTTTAATCTCTCTTCCAGTTCTCATGTTCTATTTCTTTGAGTTTTGATCTTCCCAAGAATTTGTGCTTGATTGTTAAGGAAATACTATTTGAGACCTTGGACAGCTAGGAATTATTTAAGACAAAAGGGAAATTTACTAAAAAGGTAATTTTAGAAGACAGAGCACTTAGGTAGATAGCATCCTATTTTGAATGCTTAAGTCAGAGACTTTGAGCAGTAAGCAATTCAATAGATAGTCATTAAGAACCATGAAAGATGTGCGGAATTCAGAGAGAAAATTAAATTAATTTTTCTCCTTAAGGAGTTTATATTTATCTATGGGGATACAATATGTATATAGAGAAGAAAATGCAAGCTATATTTAGAAAGGCCAGAGTCCTCCAGCTGTGATGATAAAAGGCTTCTTTTAGCTGGTGGCCTCTGACATGATCTTTGAAACACTATAGAGAGCAGAGGTGAGGAGGGAGTGCATTCCAGGCACAGGGGATGAGGTGTCCCCCCCATCCTACCATAGAGAACAAAATCTATAAGTTGAGAAAAGGTAGTATCCTGTGACAAACATCAAGTAGCTCAGTTTTGCTGAAATATAAGGTTGTGTTAGGTGGAATATTTAAAAAAATAATTTCTTTAAAGGAAATGGGAGCCAGATTGTGAAGGGCATTAACTGCCAGTGGGAGGAATTTGTGCCAAAGTGTATGAGGGCTAGACCTTTAGGATATGGAAGGCTGGATAGTAAGAGGTGGGAGGGGGATATGGAAAAGTAGGTAGGAAGGAAAGAAATAAACTGCCTGCCTCAAAATTCTGCTGAGGTTCATCTATATGTTTCTGATGCATATATTTGAGAATTTCCCCTCCTCCTCAGCTATTGATAACGGCATAGGGCTCCCAGAGGTGCCATTTCATGTTTTCCTTTATCCATAGGGGCAAAAAAATTCTCTTTCTGATGAATGCTCATTGCTCATTCTCAGGTACAGATGGGAGAATTAGCCACACATTAGCATGTCAAATGAGGCTGTCACACCGGATGAACTTTAAGGTCTGTTCAAGGTTGAAGCCCAGGCACAAACTTCATGGAACAGCAATATAACAAATGCTATTGTTTGGAATTTTGGAGGGAGGGGATAACTATGCCAAATTTTGCAGAAGAGGCCTACTAAATGGCCCCCTAAATCAATATTTTAATTTTAAGCCTCCCAGTTGAGGTAAAGATTGAAGAAAATTACCCCAGTAATTCAGGTAAAAATAGATCATTGCATTATTTAAAAGATTTTGCTTTTATAATACGGGGCATTGGGGAGCTCCTAATTGATCTGATCAGCTTCTCAATCAATTTGAGATTGCAGGTTATTTGTCTGAAGGGTACATCCCATGGAGGTAGATAGGCACTTTAGTACCTTGTTGAGAGGATGCAGGGAAATCCTTGGGATTGGTCCTCAGAGACTACAGATGCCTCACAATGACTGGTTAACTAAAAGTCAGTGCAGATATTATTTTTTTTAATGTTATTTTAGTTTACATCATTCATTTCCATGAGATTTTGAGTTACAAATTTTCTCCCCATCTTTCCCCTACCCCCCCTCAAAACAGCCATCCCCTTGTATGACCCCTCCCCCAATCTAATTTCTCGTATGTCCTCCCCCATCCTCTAACTTTCCGATAGGGCAGGATGGATCTCCCTTCCACAGTGCCTGTGAATCTTAAGTTCCAGTTGGATGTCGTTAATAATATTAGTAATAATAATTG
>JAQQSU010008107.1:0-13041 GCA_028627135.1 Pseudochirops cupreus | reverse complement strand
GAAAAGTGACATAGGAGAGAATAGACTGGGGGAGGGGGAACACACTGGGATGGCTGTTTTGGGGTGGTGGGCGGGGGAAAGACGGGGAGAAAATATGTAACTCAAAATCTTGTGGAAATGAATGATGCAAACTATAATAAAATTTAAAAAAAAAAAGAAAAAAATTACCTCTCATATTATGAAAATCAAAGTACATCCCTGTCAATTTTCTTTTTTTCTCACTTACTCATTGGTCATATAGTCAAATCAAGACTCTTTTGTTATACCATTAATTATTTATAAATGAATCCTGTGTAATAGTAACCTTTCTGGAATACATAACTAAATGTCTAGAAAAAGATGTATCCTGGAATTGAATTGACAAAGAGATGCTAAAAGTATCACTGAATCAGCTGAACTATGAACTTTGCTTAGGGTATTTAAATTTGAGAAAGAGAGAGAGAGACAGAAAGAGAGGCAGAAAGAGACAGAGAGGGAGAGAGGGAGAGAGGCAGAAAGAGAGAGAAGGAGATGAAAGAAATAGACAGAGGTAGGGAGAGGGAGAATGAGGAGGAGGGAGAGAGAGAGAGAGAGAGAGAGAGAGAGAGAGAGAGAGAGAGAAGGAGAGAGGGAGAGAGAGAGAGAGGGAGGGGGGGGGGGGAGAGAGAGAGAGAGAGCGAGCTTCCTTTTCCCAAATAACTGTCAGGTTTTTTAAATGGTACGTTCACTGACATTTCTATTCCTTTCTTCAAATGTTTGTTTGACCATGATTGGGTAGGTACTGTCAATTAAAATCATGTGGCAAATGGACTAGCTTGGGAAGAAGCTACATTGCTGTGTTAATTAGTATCTAACATCTTGGAGCCTTAGATAATCCTTTGTATTTTAAGCTGATGCTGTTGACAGGTGATGGCTATAAATGTGTACAGGTGTAGCGGAAGAATTGAGAGGCTACTGTCAGTGGGCATTTGCATCACACTGGCCCGCCCCAGGTGTCACATCTAGCTACTGGATCAATTTCAGCAGAGTCCCGGGGTTAGATGTAATTAGCATTGCCTAAATCTTTTGTCAGCTGCTGTTTACAATTCTTGCTCTTAGGCTAAGAGGACCAGAGGTGCCACTTTAAAGAAAATGTTGTTGGATTTTTCCTACTTTGATTTCTGGCCACATGAATAACACTACTTAAAAAAAAAAATCAGAGTTGTGATTTCATTGGTGTAGGGAACTCATAGTAATGAAACTTTCTCCAGCAAAGAAGAACAGCTGATGCTATATAATGTATAGGCTTAGGGAAAAGCCTCAGGCACTGAAAGTTTAAATGAGTTGACCTGCAGCAATACTTTTCAGTAGGGTCATTTGAACTCAAGTTTTCTGATGTTGACCTTTCAAGCTTTGAATCCACCCAGCATTTCTGAATATTTTACTAACACCTACAGTAGTCTCTTAATAGATTACATTATTCACCCCCCCTCCAAAATGCTTCCTTCCCCCATCACACAAATACATGCTAATTCAATAGAAAGAAATATTTACTTTTTAAAACCATGTTTATTGAAATTCTTCTCAAACTGATGGCCAGACTTCTTCATTCCTGACTGTTTCGCATTTCACTTTTTGTCCATATTCATCTCCTCTCCAATGCCAGCTAACATCTTTACGGTACATGTAGCCCGGGATATAGTATCCTTCTCATGCTTGTTTTGCTCTTTGCTCTACCTGTATTTCACAAATACAGTCCAATGCCATACATAAGTTGTTTGTCCTTCATTTTTTTTTTGTGCCTTTTTTTTTGGAGGGGCAGTTGAGGTTAAGTGATTTGCCCAAGGTCACAAGGTTAGTTTTGTGTTAGGTGTCTGAAACTGGATTTGAACTCAGGTTCTCCTGACTCCAAGGCCTGTGCTCTATTCACTGAGCCACCTAGCTGCCCCTGTCCTTCATTTTTGAAGAGGACAAATGACATTACAGGGTGATGTCTTCACTTGCACATGATTTGGGTTTAAGTGAGACAGAGTTGTGTAAAGCTACTCTTTTCCATTATCATCAAAGTCCAGTGTAAGACAAAAGTCAGGAAGACTAGTGATGGACCAGGATGCATTTGGATAAGCTTGGTGAATTCAATTTCTGACCAAGATCTAAGCACTTCACAGCACTTGCTTCAGCCTCTTTCTATAGCCATAGGGGGAAAAATGTTCT
Organism: Pseudochirops cupreus; assembly: GCA_028627135.1. Classification (NCBI taxonomy): domain Eukaryota; kingdom Metazoa; phylum Chordata; class Mammalia; order Diprotodontia; family Pseudocheiridae; genus Pseudochirops; species Pseudochirops cupreus. The sequence continues at coordinate 10,869 of JAQQSU010008107.1, read as the reverse complement.
CATCCACCCATTCCATTGAGAGAAGTCTTCACATGCTTGGGGTAGACATCTCCCTAACTCACTGAAGGGTTTGAGGCCTGTTGATTAACTTTAACCTGAATTAGCCCTTGTGCCTTGTACATACTGAACACTTAAATGTTTCTTGCATTGAATTGAACTTCAACTTAATGATTTTTCAGATTTGCAACCATGTTCTCCACTGATATTTCTAAAATATGTTCTCATTTTACATTAATGATGTTTTCATTTTTATAATGTCTGATGTGATGCATCAAGTTGGAGTACTGTTTACCATCAGTCCAATCAATTAATCAGTCACTGACTCAGCAAACATTTGTTAAATGCTTGTCATGTTCCAAGCATTTGGCATTTTGCCTTCTCTTGCCCCAATAAGACAAATACTACTCTCAATGAGCTTAGATTCTACTGAAGATTAAAATCTATGTATCTATGTATTCATCTATATATCTGTGTATCTATCTATATCTGTATCTATGTATCTATCTATATATCTATGTATCTATCTATATCTGTATCTATGTATCTATGTATCCACTTCTCAACATACATACATACATATATACCTAGACAGATACATATATACATACATGTGAGACTTGATAGCTACAGACAGATTGAAGATGAACAGATTTATGTATACATGAGAGACTGATAGATTGTAGTTGGATATCATATAACATGATATGTGTGTATGTGTGCATGTATAGAAAGAGACAGACTGAGATACATAGAAACATAGAGAAATACAGAAAGAGACAGAGAAGAGTAATATAGGAGAGATGAGAACAGTTTGTGTGGGAGTAGGTGGAGGATCATCTGGAAAGAAGAAGGATTTCTATGTGAGAGAGGTGAGAAGTCTGAGAACATTTTAGACTCTGGAGAAACCAGAGTAAAAGCAGAGTGAAGAGATTTAGTAGATGGTTTGTGTTGTTGTTTCAGTCATGCCCAATCCATTTGAAGTTTTCTTGGCAAAGATACTGGAATGGTTTGCTATTTTCCTATCTATCTCCCTTCATAGAAGAGGAAAATAGGGTTAAGTGACCTGCCCAGGTTCACACAGCTTAGAAATGTCTGAAGCCAAGCTTTGAATTCAGGAACTTCCTGACTCCAGGCTGGATTGTAGATTGCAGGAAGTGCCTGGTAAATAGAAAGAACGAAAGAAATATTATAATAGAGTTTACTACCTCTTCATGGAATTGTCTTTCAAGGCAAAGCCCAGTAGTCCCATATGCTCCTCTAGAATGGGGTGCAAGTGATGATATGCAGGCTCTGGGAACCCCCCTTGATCTCTCCTTGAAAGGCTCTGGGGCCCTTCTCCTTGAATCTTCCCAAGTAGGGCGTTTGCCTGAGGCCATGGGCCTTAAGCTATGGCCCTGCCCAAGTCTTTGGTCCTCTTTTGTCCCACAATTTCCCACCCTTGATCCTCCCAGGCCCAAATCTGTTACACCCTTGAACTGACCTAGCCCACCATTGTCTGTCCTCTCCAGGTAGCCTCCAACAACTTCCCACCCTTACTCATTCATCCTGAAGACCCTCCCCAAACTTATTACTGGAGTCTGACCTCATCTGACTGCTCCTGAAGACTCTCCCAAACACCTCCTCTTGACCACCCTTAGATTCCTCCCACAACCTTTCTGTATGTAAGACTCCATCTTGCCTCCTCGTTTGTTGACAGCACCATAGAATTTTTTACCACAGACCTGCTCTGTGTCCAATACAAGTGAACTTTTAATAAACTTCACTTTTCTATGGCTGAGAGAAGACTTGAGCCGAATTCATTTGGGAGGACCTGGCATGTTGGTATTTTGGGGTCTCAAGCACCCCTAACCCTATACCTCTTCACAGGGAAGAGGAAGGGTGTATTCCACATCATCCACATTGGATTTAATTGAAGTTGTAAGAAGCAATCAGCCTCACTTTCTTCTTCTTTTTTTTTTCCAGAGGCATGTAATGGTAATGGAATTTAAAGATTCCCTTATATTGACTTGGTTTTGGGGTTGTATTAAAACCCAAAGCTGGTGAATCCCACTTGTGGGATGGAATTGTTGACAGGAAAAGAAAGGGATGAACTGGGAGGACCTGGTGTGGTGGATTTAGAGACAGGCCCAAGCAGAGGAGGCCAGAAGAACTTTTGGGGAGCAGTATTGTGGAGTCAGAGAGAGAGAGGAGAATTGCTGGGGCCAAATTTGCTGAGAGAGAGACTGTTGAGGGCCAGGACTTTTGAGAACTGCCACCTGGAGCTGAAGAGAACTGAGGAGGCCTGGCTGTGATGACAGTACTTTGTCTGTTTAGATGTTGTTTTGCCAGATCTGTCTGCTGGTGAAGGACAGTGCTGTTGTTGCAGAGGTCTTGGAATCTTGCTGTTGGTTCAGAAGCCCTGAAGAATGATTTTCTTGTTGTATGTGTACAGAAATCTTGGTGCTGATGTTTTCAGGGGTTCTGGGATTGTTCTGCAAGCAGAGAGCGAATTGATAAGGACACTGACAATGCATCTTGTGGCTTTGTTAAGCTTTGTCTCCCCAGGAACAGAGATTGCTGAGAACTTGCCTCAGGTCAAGATGAAGAAAAGATCTCTCCTTGGGTATTAAATATTGTGATGATATCTTTGTAGCTTAGGGGTAGATGCCCTTTTGTGCTCTCCTATGCCCCTTTTGAGAAGATGCTTACTTTAACTGATGATGATTGTAATTCAGTTGTGATCCAGGGGTGGGCAACTTTTGACTTTTTTGTGCTCTGTGACTGACCAAATGAATGTACTTTGTTTATGATTGGAAACTCATCTCCATTAGAGAAGAGAGACTTTGTGAGTGACTAAATGAATGTACTGCACAGGGATGGAGTAGTATTTGGATTGAATTAAGGACTTGCTAAATTATTGAATTACACATGGATCAATGCTGTATTTTGATTTTCTCTTCTCTATGAATGTTTTGCCTTAATTTGTCACTGAGTTAAATGGAGAGTTACTATGCTGGTATTCCGAACCTTGGAAGTTGCCTTTGCTTGGCATTCCAAGGCGTCAAAGTCCAATGGCAAGACAAACATCAAGACAACTGCAGTGGCCTGGGATACAGTGAATGACCTTGGTGTCTTCAATGCCTGACCAAAATCAAAGCTAGGGGTGGGGAAGTTTTGATTCAATCAAAGGGTCAAGCTTGAGGACCTGGAATGCCACGTGTGGCCCTGAGGGCCCAGGTTCCTCACCCCTTTTCTAAACACTGCACAGCACCTGTGTCAGTTGCTTTCCTGGCTGTTGGAACAAGTTGTTCTCTGCCCATTTTTCTGGGAGAAGTCTTTACATGCTTGGTGTAGACATCTCTCACTGCTGGGTGTGAAGTCTGTCGATCACATTCAATAGGCACTGAGGATAGAGACAAAAAATTAAATAGTTCTTGCTGTCAGTGAGCCAGCATTCTATGTTCATCTTGAGATTTTAAAAAAATATTTTCAACCTATCCAGCCATCTCATAATATAGTGTTTTGCATTGTTGTTGTTCAGTTGTTTCAATTGTGTTGAACTCTTTGTGACTCCATTTGGGGTTTTCTTGGCAAAGATACTGGAGTAGTTTGCTATTTCCTCTTCCAGCTCATTTTACAGATGAGGAACCTGAGGCAAACAAGATTGAATAACTTGCCCAGTTTCCCACAGCTAATAAATGTCTGAGGCCAGATATGAACTCCAGTTTTCCTGACTGTAGGCCTGCCACACCTAGCTGCCCAAGGTTTCGTATGGGAAGCATTGAATAAGTGATTTTCAAATGAAGGGATGAGTAAATGGATGAATGAACACTGGCTTCATTTTGTGGGAGCCTTTTGTCAACTTATTTAAATGACATGTAATTGGAGAAATACACAAGATTGCTCAAGAAACTTATATAAGCAAGTCTAGCTTTTAAATATACCACTGATTGGTTATTGCATTGCATTAGGGGTATGGTTTATTCATTCAGCAAACACTTCTTATCCAGTGCCTACTACGTGCAGAGCACTGAACTATGTCACATCAATAAAAGGCAATAGAGTTCTGTTCTGGGAATCAGGGACACATAATCACACACACACACACACACACACACACACACACACACACACAAACAATTTTATATACAAGTAATATCAAAAATGTTTAAGAAAACCAAAGAGTTGTGGCATCAAGTGCAGGAGATATCACTCCTAGCTTAGAGATCTCATGGTAGCTCAATATATAAACAATTATTAATTGACTCTGTGCTGCCTCATTGAGGTTATTTTCCAAATACTAACCCCAGACTACACGCCAGCCATCCTATCTATGCTCTTCTCACAATTTATCCATGGTATATCCACATCCATAAACACAATTTAGACACAACTCAGCTCTGAATTTCCTGTGAAGCATAGGGGTGGGTAGCATGTTGGGTAAAGCTTCTTGGCTAGTGTGCCTAGAGCTTTTCCACACATTTTCATGCCATAACTTCAGAGCATGAAGTTTAAGCCCTTTGGTTGAAAGATAAGGAAATGGAAATAAAGTGATTACACTAAAGGTCAGAGTTAGAATTCAGCTATGGTTCTCTCTGATTCCAAAGGAAGCACTCTTATGGTGAAGTTAGGTGGCATAGTGGCCAGAGGGCTGGGTCTGGAGTCTGGAAGACCTGAATTCAAATAAAGACCCAAGTCACTTACTAACTGTGTGACTCTGGACAAATCACTTAACTTCTTCCTCAGTGTCCTTAAATGTAAAGTAGGATAAGAATCGAGCCTATCTCATCTCCCCAGCATGATTGTGAAAATCACATGAAATAATATTACCATTTACTTAGCACAATGGCTAGCATGAAACAACTGCTTAAAAAAAAAAGAAAAGTTGTTTCCTTATGTCCTTCCTCTCAGGTCATAGGATAAAGTGATTCTGAACGTTTTCTTGCATACAAACTTCACACGTTGTAAACATGAATTTTATCTTTTGTTGTTACTTATTCCTAGAAAACAGAGAGTAAGATACGAGGTCAAAGCCTGTCAATGGGTGGCAAGTTATATGAGCAATTTTGTCAAATGTCTGTTTCACCATCAGCATATAATGTATATGCATTTCCATTCTAGTCATGCAAGCCAGTACACACACACACACACACACACACACACACACACACACACACACCTGCTAACTCTAAAGATTGCCTTTAGCCCTGACCCTGAACAAATAACTAAATAGTCATGCTATAGGAAAAAGTTCATTCCAAAGGAATGAAAAAAAAATAGAAGAAATAAAGAAAACATTTTAAACAAAAAAAGTAATAAGTCAATAAATTGTGTGTATGTGTGTGAGCAACACCTCTCCCACACGTGCATACATGTATACATATATACAAATGTGTGTATATGTGAACATATATATATATATATATATATATATGTGTGTGTGTGCATATACATATGTGTGTGGAGGTACAGAGGCAGCTAGGTGGCACAGTGCATAGAGTGCTAGACCTAGAGTCAGGAAGATCTGAGTTCAAAACTGACCTCAGATCCTTACTGGCTATGTGACTTTGGGCAAGTCATTTAACCCTGTTTTCCTCAGGTTCTTCATCTGTAAAACGAGTTGGAGAAAGAAATGGTAAGCTACTCTAGTATCTAGTATCCCAAATGGGGCCCCCAAAACTTAGACATGACTGAACAACACAAAAAAATATGTGTGCATGCATTTGTATGCAAAAATATATATACACACACATATTTATATGTGTATATACATGCATATATGTATGCATATACATGTGTAGGTCATACATATTCTATATAAGCACACCATACACTATACATGCTATACACATACATACATACATATATGTGTGTGCATGCACACATACACATGTGCTGTATTTTTTTTTTTTACTATCAGCAGAAAAGCAGATGGATGCTATAGAGAAAATGATAACCCATGGTGGAAGGTTAATCTCATTTGTACACACTAATGCACAGAAATATTTGAACTCATAATGCTATAACTCAAACTGAACAGTAGTTTAGTGCATAGAGATTTCCTGTTCTTCACTGTTTGAATACTAAAACATGGTCTTTATTCATGAAAAAGCATATAAAATAATGTTTTAAATTATGCTAGGGATAAAAACAGAAGTGTTTTAAAGGTTCTTTGATAACACAGAGGATGATATTCACTGTGTAACATAGCATACCAGTTAATTTTTTATGGTTAACACAAAGTCTTCTGTAAAACTCGGCTGATTTGTAATCCAGGAATATTTAAAGCTTTTCTAGGCCTGATTCCTCATTTGTGTCTCCTGAGCTAAGAGACCTGGTGGATGCCTTAGCTGCTATAAGCAGTATTAAGATCAGGGTCAATCAGGACAATGAGGGTAGGTAAAAACCTGAACTATTAAGGTCAGTCTTTACAGTGGATTAACTTAATGATGTACAATTTATGGTACACATTACTGAAGAGTTTCAAGTGGCTAAAATGATCTAAGAGGGGGAAAAATAAAATTTTGTCAACTGTTAAAGAGTTTTATGAATCACAGAATCTTAAAATTGGAAGAGAGAATAACTGGTAATTCTACAGTAATTTGAGGTTTGCAAAGTACTTTATGTGGTATCTTATTTGTTTCCTTCCCTTACAAGGTTGGTGGTCTTATTTAACCTACATTGCTGTTGCCATTTAGGAAATGAGGGCTGAGTTTAAGAGACTCCTCAGACTCACACAGCTGTCACTACAGCAGGATTCTAACTCAGGTCTCCTTGACTCCAAAGTCAGAACTCTATCAACTCTACCACCACAAAAAATCTGCTTTAAGTATAAGAGGTGGGATTTTGGTCTTCTATCCATGGACCTCATACCCCTTCCACTATATCATGCTATTTCCCCTACTCTTGACTTTCTGAGTTGGACGATTTCAACATCTAGTCAGGACAAAAATCTTTTCTATGATATTCCTAAAACAGGGTCATCTAGCCTTTGCTTAAAGACTTCTAAGATGGAAGAATATACTACTTCCTGAGGAAAGTTACACATCACACGTTGGTAGAGCTCTAATTTGTGTTGATTTTTCCTTATATCAAATAAGAATGTTGTTGTTGTGATTCAGTTGTTTCAGCTCTGCCTGACTCATTGTGACCCCATTTGGTTTTTTTTTTATTTATTTAGTTTTATTTTACAACATTCAGTTCCACAAGCTTTTGAGCTTTAAATTTTCTCCCCTTCCCTTCCCTCCCTGCTTCCCAAGACAGCATGCCATCTGATATAAGTTCTACATATACATTCATATTAAACATATTTTCACATTAGTCATGTTGCAAAGAAGAATTATAACCAATGGAATGAATGATGAGAAAGAAGAAACAAAACAAAAGAGAGCAAATTCTTTCTCTGGATGTGGATAGCATTTTCCATCATGAGCTTTTTGGAACTATATTGCTGAGAAGAGCCAAGCATATCAAAATTAGTCATCACAATGTGTGGCTGTAACTGTGCACAATGTTCTTTACATTCTGCTCCCCTCACTCAGCATCAGTTCATGTAAGTTTTTTCAGGCTTTTTTGAAATCCACCTGTTCACAATTTCTTATAGCACAATAGTATTCCATTACATTCATATACCACAACTTGTTCAGCTATTGCCTAATTGATGGGCACCCCCTCAATTTCCAATTCTTGGCAACCACAAAAAGAGCTGCTATAAATATTTATGTACTTGTGGGGCATTTTCCCATTTGTATGAACTCTTTAGAATATAGCCCTGAAAATGGTATTATAGTCCTTTGGACATAGTTCCAAATTACTATTCAAAATGGTTGAATCAGTTCACAACTCCACCAACAATGCTTTAGAGTTCCAATTTTCCCACATCTTCTCCACCATTTATCATTTTTCTGTTTTACCACATTAGTCAATCTGACAGGTGTGATATTGTACCTGACAGTTGTTTTGATTTGCATTTCTTTAATCAATATTTATTTAGAGTATTTTTTCATATGCCTATAGATGTCTTTAATTTCTTCCTTTGAAAACTGCCTGTTCATATCCTTTAACCATTTATCCATTGGGGAATGACTTGTATTCTTATAAATTTGACTTAGTTCTCCATACATTATAGAAATGAGGCCCTTTATCAGAGACGCTGGTTGTAAAAATTCTTTCCCAGTTTTTTACTTCCCTCCTAATCTTGGTTGCATTGGAAACTTTTCAATTTAATGTAATCAAAATTATCCATTTCATTATTTCCCTTGATATACTTGTCCTTTTCTTTTTGCAGTTGAATTTTGTTATTATTTTTTCTTTGCTAAAGTTTTCTTCTAAATTTCTTTTTAGTTTTCAACATTCGTTTCCACAAGATTTTGAGTTACAAATTTTCTCCCCATCTTTCCCCTACCCCCATCCCAAGAGAGAAAACATACTGAATACCCCTTTCCTCAATCTTCTCTCTCTTATATCCTCCCCCATATCCTCTAAAATTTGTTTAGAGTCATATTTTACAGCTATTGTAGGTGGTTGGAGTGGGAGCTCAGACAATTATCTGCTTTTACTCTGCCTGACTCCAGCCCCATTTTTTTCTAGCTCTATAAAATAATTTTTGGTAATTTGATTGATATGGTACTGAATAAATAAATTAATTTAGCAGAATTGTCATTTTTATTATATTATTTAGATCTACCCACAAGCACCTGATGATTTTGCAAATATTTACATCTGGTTTTACTTGTATGAAAGGTGTTCATATAGTAATTGTGTTCATATAGTTCCTGGGTTTGCTTTAGCAGGTAGACTCCCAAATAATTTTTAATGTCTACCGTTTCTTTAAATGGAATTTCTCTTTCTATCTCTTGTTGTTGGACTTTGTGAGAAATATATAGAAATGCTGAGGATTTATGTGAGTTTTTTTTTAATATTCTGCAACTTTGCTAAATTTATCTATTATTTCAAGTCTTTTTTTGCTTGATCTTCTATGATTGTCTAAGTATACATAATATCATCTGCAAAGAGTGATAACTTTGTTCCTTGTTTGCCTATTCTAATTCCTCCAATTTCTTTTTCTTCTCTTATTGCTACAGCTAACATTTCTAGTACCATGTTGAATAAACGGTGTGATAATGGACATCTTTGTTTCATCTCTGATCCTATTGAAAATGCTTCTAGCTTATTCCCATTACATATGATACCTGCTGATGGTTTTAGGTAGATGCTACTTGTTATTTTAAGAAAAACTCCATTTATTTCTATGCTCTAATGTTTTTGATAGGTCTGGATGTTGTATTTTGTCAAAAGCTTTTTCTGCATCTATTGTGATGATCATATGGTTTGTTAGTTTTGTCGTTGATATGATCAATTATGCTCATAGTTTTCTTTATATTGAACCAACCCTGTGTTCCTGGTATAAAACCTACCTGGTCATAGTGTGTTATTCTCATGATAAGTGGCTATAATCCTTTTGCTAATATTTTGTTTAAAATTTTTGCCCCTATATTCATTAGGGAAATTGTTCTATAATTTTCTTTCTCTGCTTTGGCTCTTCCCAGTTTAGTCATCATCACCATATTTGTAACACAGAAAGAATTTGACAGGACTCCTCCTTTGTCAGTTTTCTCAAATAGTCTATTTAGAAATGTTTGATAGAATTTCCTCAAAAATCCATCTGGCTCTGGAGATTTTTTCCTAAGGAATTCATTGATGGCTTGTTCAATTTCTTTTTTTCTGAGATGGGGTTATTTAAGTAGTTTTCTTCCTCTTCTGGCAAAATAGTTTCTAATCATTGTTTTAATTTTCTCTTAATTGATGGTGAACTTGCCCTTTTCATTTTTAATACTGGTAATTTGATTTTCTCCTTTCTTTCTTTCTTTTTAATCAAATGTATGTACTTCCTTTCTATATGATATAATAAAAATATAGTTCTCAAGAGTTGTAAGAATCATCTTTCCATGTAGGGATGTAAACAGTTTGTCCTTATTGAATAACATGTTTTGTTTTTCATTTTTTTCCTTTCCTGTTTACCTATTTATGCGTCTCTTGAGTCTTGTATTTGAAGATCAAATTTTCCGTTAAGCTCTGGTCTTTTCGTTATGGAAGTCTAGAAGTCCTCTATTTCATTGAATATCTATCTCCTCCTCTGAAAAATTATACTCAATTTCACTGGGTAGTTGATTCTTGGTTGTAATCCAAACTCCTTTGCCTTACAGAATATCATATTCCAACCCTCCAATTTTTTAATGTAGAAGCTGCAAGGTCTGACATAATCCTGACTATGGTTGCATGATATTTAAATTGTTTCTTTCTGGCTTCTTGCAGTATTTTCTCTTTGATCTGACAGTTCTGGAATTTGGTTACAGTATTCCTTAGTATTTTCAATTTGGGATCTCTTTCAGGAGATGATCAATAAATTCTTTTGATGATTATTTTACCCTTTGGTTCTAGGACCTCAGGGCAGTTTTCCTTGATGACTTCTTGAAAGATACTGCTCAGGCTCTTTTTTCATCATTATTTTCCCATAGACCTATAATTCTGACAGTATCTTTTGTGGCTCTATTTTTCCAGGTAATTTTTTTTTTTAGTGAGGTATTTTATGTTTTCTTCTATTTTTTCATTCTTTTGATTTTGTTTGACTCATCCTTGATGTCTCATAGAGTCATTATCTTCCACTTGTGTAATTCTAATTTTTAACAAATTGTTTTCTTCAGTTAGCTTTTGTCCCTCATTTTCCATTTGGGCAATTCTACTTTTTAAGGAGTTGCTTTCTTTAGTATACTTTTTTTTTTCCATTTTGTCAATTTATTTGTTAAAGAATTGTTCAAATTTTCTTCTACCTCTCTTATTTGGCTTTAAAAATCCTTCTTGAGTTCTTTCAAGAAGTATTTTTTGGGCTTG